>CAODLS010811072.1:0-18034 GCA_948243855.1 Flueggea neowawraea | reverse complement strand
AGGCTTCTTTTGGCGTGAGAAGTGTTCATGGCGAAAACTTGCACACCGAGAAACAACAGGAACCAAAAATGAAGCAGTCTTCCCAGAGCCGGTGTCAGCCGAAACAAGCAAGTTTCTGCCACTTAAAGCAGCTGGGATTGTTTGCATCTGTACAGCTGTAGGTATGTCATATCCTGCAGCTTCAATATTGAGGAAAAGCTTTTGAGGAAGATTACACAAAGAGAAGGACAAAACAGGACCTGGAACCAAATCTCCCTTCACATAAATTTCAAGTTTCTTTCTCAGTGACTGATCACGAGTTAACGATGAAGAAGCTGAACTATTCTCAGAATCTCAAACATAAAAGCACTCATCAGTGGCAGATAAACTTTTAGGAGATAGACAAGCAACAGAAACTTGAGAGTCGCCAAGCTTGGAGCTTAATACAATTTGTTTACATTCTAAGCTGCAAATATCATCATCTGTCTGATCGCAAATATACTCACCATAGCGGCCACATACAACACATTTAGGCTCTCCAGGAAGTGCTTCTCTCTGACCCCTTGACCACTGTTTCACTTCATCATTTACTGCAGGCAATGAAAAATAAGGGTATAGCTCCCGCATTAAAATGCAAAAACAATTGTAATACAAAATGTGAAAGCAAGTTATTATATGTCTATGAAAGAAAATTAATGCGGATTACAAGTTAAAGATGCAATCTTTACTACGAAAGAAATCCAAATAGAAACAAAACCAAGACAGAGGTGCGCAGCTCAAAAGAGAAGGAAAGACATAAACTTTGTTGAACAAAGAATATAAATAAAGAAATGGAGTAATGTTGGAAGAAGATACCAGAGAGATCATCAGCCTCCGCCATCCAACACTTGAAATTTTATTTCTAAGAAAGAGTTAATGAATCAGGCGCAAAGTAAAGAAAAAAAAAGTTATGGTTGGTGCAGTGGTTGGAGATAGTAGAAGGGAAGAGATGAAATTGATGAGAGAAAGAAACACAACGAAGTGGGATTCGCGGGAATAATGGAATTTGGCACAGCTATTCTTCTGCTTTTGCAGTTCTGATTGCCGAAGATAGGACGGCGAGGAAGGAAGACGGGTGTTGAGATGGGTTGGGCCTTTGGGGTCAGGTTCTACATTTATTAAGTCCAAACCAATTTCTGAAAAGGCTGATTTTATATTGCCGTTTTTTTTAGGAGATCTTGTCGCAGTGCAATTAATAAATAAAATTTTATAATATTTATTTCGTACAGGCAGTTTATACTTATTGCAAATATATTATTAATGTGTTACTTTTTAAATTTATGAACATGTTATTTCGTACAGATATGTTATATTATTTATATATTTTTTTTTATTTATATATTATTTGAATATTGTTATATATTGTTGATATCTTATTTATATGTTATTTATATGTGTTATGTATATTCAAAACAATAAATAAACAAATCTAATTTTTTATATGTTGTTGATACTTTATTTATATGTTGTTTACATATTGAAAATAATATATAAATAAATTTATAATATATATATTATTGATTTGTTATTTATATATTATTTATATATTATTAATATCTTGTTTAGATGTCGTTTTTACATATAAAGACCATATAAACAAGATATCAACAAACAATAGTATATAAACAATATTCAAATTTTAAAACAAGAAACAACATTTGAACAACATATAAATAAGTTTTAAATAAATCTAAAAATGAATAGATTTAAAACAAATTCTAAACAAGTTTTAAACAATTCCAATCTTGGGTAGTACAAAAAAACAACATATAAACAAGATATCAACAATATATTATAAAACATTCAAGTTTAAAACAAGAAACAATATTAAACAAGTTTTAAACAAGTTCAAAAAATGAACAGATTTTAAAATAAATTCTAAACAAATTTTAAACGAGAAACAACATATAAACGAGTTTTAAACAAGAAAAAACATATAAAAAAGTTTTAAGCAAGTCCGAAAAATGACTCCGAAACAAGTTTTAAACAAGTTTTAAAGGACTCCGAAAAATATAATTTATGAAATTGGTGGCATAACGCCCGTAATTTTGAATTTTCTGCCAAAATATTGTAAGTGGGCCTTGTGAATCCGTTATACGTTATTTGAGTTCCATGAATCTGAAAATGACCCTTTTATCTTTACAGGGAAAAAAATTCGAATTCACATTTATGCAAGCTCGAAAATTAAATGGGGGAAATACTATTATGCCCTTGAGTTATATCGAAATCTCCGATTACGCTACTGTGTTTTCAAAAGTCTCTTATTGTATCCATGGCACTTAACGCCGTCGGAGGACAATAATAGAACACTTCAGCTATGATGAGTTAGCATATGGGACACACGCCAATGTGGTTGTACTGACCATTATCCTTTTAGTAAATAAAATATTAATTTTTAAATAATACAAATCTAAATATTCTTTTGTTAATTGACATTTACTTCATCTCTACCTCCATCTTCTTTCTTTGTCAAACAAACCCTAAAACTCACTAAATTTCAAACTTCTTGTTCAAAATGGTTAATAGCAGGATTTCCATCTTGATCGGCAAAGACAATGATGATGAAAGTAGAAGATTTGAGAATGTGCTTTGTCATTATAATAGAAGAGTTAGGGTTAAGATTGTTGAGATATAGAGAAGCAAATGAAGATTGTACTATTATCTATTGTTGTGATAGGAGGTGTGTGGTACTTTTCTTGGATGGGTTATACTTGTTTGGCCTCAAAAGGAAGAAGTGGAGTCTGTCATTGGTTGCAGAAGACTTGTCTTTCTGAAATTAAGAGGGAGAACACAACAAAGATGATAGAGGTGGAGAAATCTATAAGCAACATAAAGTGAATGGGTTTCATTTTCTCGTGTGTAGTTTTTTTTGGTTGATTTTTGTTGTTGTAGGTTGGATGTAGAGGTAGTTGAGTAGTTTAGTGAGGACGAGGAAGATGAAACTTTTGTAGTTGAGTTTGAGTTGTCGTCTTGGTTGATGTAAACAGTTTAAATTGAAATACAATATTTGACTTTTTAGTCCCTGTGGAATAAAAATATTCATGTTCTAAAATCGAAAAATAACATCCTTTATGTATGTAGTTAACATTGTGGAAAATATTACACTATTGCGTCTATGTGTTTTGTTTCTATGCAGTTAAAATATTCCTATGGAAAAATCGACAAACAAGATGCCTTTTATCACAGCTTTTAATCACTGTTGTCCTGTGTAAATAGGATGAAACATGTGTCCATAAATCCAAAAGATGTCCATAAATTCAGAAGATATAAGATACATACAAAGTCCAAAAGTAGGTTGAATTTAAAGTGCATTACACATTGATGATAAAGTAGTCCAAAATAACCTCCTGGGAGATGGTTCAGCGGTAGGGGCTATGTCTCGTGCACGTGCGATCCGGGTTCGAGACCTAACGTCTATATGGTTTGTGCGATAAGTCTCTGGATATCCATGCGGGTATATCCCTCTGTTTGCTTTCAGTGGGTGTCCTGGTGACGTACCTCTTGATTACCGCCAAGTAAGTGAACATTTCGCGACAGGGAGTAATTACTTGCATGGTCACGCTCAACAGAGATGTAACCACCATCGGTAGCCCTCGGCTCCCTTTTAAATGGGAAAAAAAAGTAGTCCAAAATAGTCCAAAAGAATGCATAGTCACAGTTAATGTAGTGGTCCTAAATATTGGTCTATGCTAGTGACAACTCATGAAAACTAAACAAAAGGCAAAACTACACGGCCTTCAAAATTATTGACTTCTTCATGCGGTAGTTGGAAGCTGTGCAAATTGGGATGGTTTCACATGAAGTCCACTTTCACTTGCCTGCAAAATTTGAAACAATTAGATTAACAATTGCAATCGATCACATTAAAGAAGACATTAATAACATCACAACACTAACAATTAACAATTACAACATATCACATTGAAAACATCACAACAACATATCAGACCATCACATTTAAATCATCACATTACCATACCTTCTTTGAGCCTTTAAGTCCTTTACTAGGTTGAGTGGTCTTCTTTAAGGAGTTCCATCTTTGGATGGATTTGCTGCCTTCTTCTTCTTTAGAGAGGAGCTCGCATCAGTTTCTTCATTTCTATTTCTCTTTGAAGCCTTGGATTTAAGTGGTCCACCTTTACAACCTCTTTTATAGTGCCCAATTTGGCCACAAAAAGAGCAAGTGATGGTGTTTGACCTCTTGGTACGAGATCCTTCCTCCATATCTCTTTTCCTATTGTTCTTCCACGGTCTCTCAACCTTTCTTTCTATGGGTGGTGGCAAAATCTTCTCACTTTTTCTAGATGGTTGTAATTCCATTATGGGGAATGGTTTAATAATTCCATGATATGCTCTAACATACCTCTCCATAGTGTAATAATCATGGCAATATTTTTCCAAATCTCCTCTTTTGTACAAGATAGTCTTGGTTGCATGTTTGCAAGTAATGCCCGAATTCTTCCACCCGTTACATGTGTAGTCATTCAATTTCATAGCATAGTGGTTCTTTCCTTCTAGCACCTCGAAGTTGTCATCTCGGCTAGATAAAAATTTCACATGCCTTGATTCTGTCATCATTTTGTCTAGCCTCTTCTTATAGTGAGGTGTAAATTTACCCTCCATTGCACATCCTTTTGCATACCTCTTTTGTATTGTCACCATTAGTTTATGCCTCAACTTGTCAATTATTTTCATGGTTGTGTAAGTTCTTACCTCACCAAGGCAATTGTTTAATGATTCACATGTGTTATTAGTCCAGTGCTCACTCTTTGAACGGTCATCATAAGCATACCTACTAAAGGTGCACATGGGTTGGTTTGATTCAATTTTGTAAGTAAAACGTCAATCGAATTTAATGGTTCAGTTTTGCTATCTGGTCATCTATGGTTGAACCACTGGTTTCAACTAACTGATCATTTGGTTTGGTTCGGTCGGTTTGAAACACAAATGAAACCTCGATTTATAGATGACAAAATATCATTCCTTAATCTGAAAATACTGAATTTCATCCCACACAAAATTTAATACAACAAATCATTCTTTAAAAAAATCAAAATAAAACATCTAAAGTTAAAATCAAATTCTAAATTAATATCTACAATCCAAACTAAAACCAAATTTGCGGTCGATTTAATGTAAGAAAGGTTAGGTTCGGTTTGGTTTTTGACTGGCTAAACCAGCGGTCGAACCAAACCTTTCAGTTTTCAGAATTCAACATCTACATCCACCTTTTTTTTGTTTGGTTCAAATTAGGTTGATTTGGTCGGTTTTTTGGGGTCAATTGTTTTTTTTGTTCACCTCTAATGCCTACTCCTTTGTTCAAATGGTTTGTCCATCAACCAATCATATGCCTTTTGTGATTTTTCTTTCATTTTTTTCCATGGCAACCTTGAAATCATAGACACTTGTGGCTTTACTTGCTTATCAAAACACATCATTGATTCCTAATCCAGATATCTGCTCCTTCAAGTTTGCGTGTAATTGCTTTGTGCAGAAACCATAATACGAGGTTGGATAAACTTGTCCAATGACTTCAATTAATCCTTGTATAGGAGTATAGATTATTAACCTAAAACATTAGTAATGAATCTGAATTTAAACTACGTAATGTAGGAAGTTGTACCTTTTGTTTGTCACTCATTATGGTGTAAAGAACCCTTTTGTTGTCCTCTTTTATGCATTCCTGTAAGCACTCTAGAAACCATTTTCAGCTATCAATGTTTTCTCCCTCTGCGATACATAATGCAATAAGGAATTTTCCTTTGTTCCTATCTAAGGAAACAACAACCAACATAAATCCTTAGAATGGCCCCTTGAAATGATTCATCCATCTCAAATAATGGTATGAACCCTTCTAGGAAACCATATATGCACACACTGAATCTCACAAATACTCTCTTGAATACGCAGTGGAGAGGAAGGGGGAAGAGTCATCAAAATTTACTTTATTCTGGAATGAAAATTTCATCACAGTATCCAAGTTCAATCTCTTTAGAACTTTGCAATAAGGATATGGTTTTGCATATGCCTCAGTGTGTGTTCCTTCATTCTCAGCTTGAGCTTTGGTTTTAGCTAGACATGTTGCCGGTTCCGGAACCGGCGGTTCTGGTTCTTGGAATGGGGTAACCGAAACCAACTCATGGTTCCCACGGTTTGGTCCGGTTCCAGTGCGATTTTGACCAGTTCAACCGTTGGTTTGGTTCTAGTTTGGTTCTCTCTTTTTTAAAAAAAAAATATTTTTAATCTGCTATTTTATCCCGTCATTTTTTCCAATGTTTAAATTTTTTTTATATTCAATAATTAACTATAGTATCAATAATACATTGTATTCCAAATATTTCTAATTTATAGAGTTGAAAACAATAAAAAAAATAAAAAAGGTTCAAACTGGTGGTTCAACGGTTTTTCGAAGGGTGGAACCGGAACCGGAACCTAAACAGTAACCCTCTGGTTTTGGCCGGCCAGTTTCGGTTCGGTTTGTTGGTTCCGGTTTCAAAATAACACCTCTAGCCTTAGCTTTATAAACTTTCCATCTATTTGCCTCTACTCCTAAATGCTTTCTTAAATGTTCTTCTATGGTTCTGTAGCTCAAATTTGGTTAAGCTCTTAATTCATCTTTCATCATTTTCAATATCCATACATTTGGTTTTGATGGGTTTCGCTTCTCTGACATGTGTGTTTCTCTCCAACTGTTTTCCCCACAAATGTCAGTTTGTCCGAGAGCTAGCATGCATCCTCCTGTGACAATCAAGTTTATCTTCTCTAGTTACACCATCATAAAATACCGTGATCCGTACTTTGTCATTCTTAGGTCTGGCAAGATCATATCCCCCTTTGCATCATAATGTCTCACAACCTCCCTTATATGCTTAATATCATTAAACAACATTCCCTTTTGAAAATTAAATTTTTCATTAACCTCACCTTTGAAAACACTGCCATAAACACCCTTCAAAATATTGGCTTGCTCATCTATTCCCTCATTAGTCCCAACATCAGCACATTCACCTTTAGAAGAACCATCAGATGCAGTAGTTAAAAATTCCACTCTCTTCTTCACTTTCTAATTTACTTCCATCATTGCTCTTCTCACTTTCATCCTCACTTTCTGTTTCACTACTATCATCCACATAATCATAATCACTTTCATAATCATCAGTCATTATATTCCTCCTCACAGTAATAAAATCTTCCTCAACAAGTTTGTTCTTACGAAACCTATATCTGGGTTCCTTTTTTTTGTAGGTGGTTTCTTCCTTTATATTTCTTCCTTTGTTGGGTTTCGATTTGGTTCTGGGTCTCTTGTCGGTTTCGAGTTGAGTGTGAAATTTTGTTTAGGTGTGGGTCTAGGGTTGGATGTAGATCTCAGTCTGTGTAGTTGTGGGGGGTTTTGGATCAAAGTGGGTTTCTCTCTCTGGGTGGTCTCTGTTTAGGTGTGAAATTGTGTCTCGATTTTGGGTCTTTGTTGGATTTATCATCTCAGCAAAATCATCATCAACAATATACTCTCACTTGTCTAGAGGTTCACCAACGACTTTAATAACAACAGGTATATTCGCTTCATATCTGTAAATTTCAAACAAACGCATAATATCATGATCATTCTCAACAAAAAAATACCTTCCACGTTGGATTGTCAACATTGAACCGACAAGAATGTTGGGAAACGACCGCATCGCGTCTTCAAAAAGGTCCAAAAATGAGTACTTGTCTTTGTTAATATCTTCGACAATAACTTCAACAAGATCATACATAAACATTATTGTGTGGACCACAATTCTCATCTGTAAACATCAAAAAAAATTGTTAAATAAAACCTTATGAATCAAACAACAATGACAATGTTACAATCAAACAACACTAATCATAAAGCCAAACCCATTAACAACGCAAAAAATTGTGTTACATAAGACACTGAATCTCTAAACACAAAGCCAAACCCATCAACAACGCCATCAAACCGAACCCTAATCACTAAGCCGTAATAATCAAACCCACCAACCCAGCAATCCAACAATCAAATCTCAGTCAACCCAAAGCCACACACTTCACAACAAAGAAAATCAACCTAATGTTGTATTTGAGGCGTACCTTTGCATCACTCTCCAACGCTCTTCCATCCTTATATTTCTCTATCTAGGTTCTAGATATTTCGCCTATTTTCGATCGTTCTCCGTCTGTGTCGTTCCAATGCTTTCCTCCGCCGTATATCTCTATTAGGTTTCTATTTGGGTTTCACTTTCTAAGTCTCTCTAAGGTTTTAAATTTTGGATTAGGAAAGCAATGGGTTTGACGCGTACCGGTCTTTGGTTTTCAGGTTTTGGCAAGAAAAGGAAATGGTGATTTGAACAGTGCAATTAATGAGGAGCGATAAAGAGACGTTTGAAAGCACACTAAAGGGGGTGAATAGTGTGGTATGGAACTTCGTTGAAATTTCTCAGTTTTGAGCGCGTCTTTCGATCTCTCTTTGAATTGTGAAAGCTTGTATTGATAAAAATATAGAGAAGAACAAAAAACACTGAGATTTATAATGGTTTGACAACTATTTTTCTTACGTCCACTACCTAAGAACACCTACTTAGGCTTTTCCACTATTTGCCTCTCAAAGGCTAATCACTTTTCTAAGGTGTAGTGAGAACCTTTACAATCACTTTTTCTATGTATAGTCAAAGCCTCTAAAATCATTTTTCTAAGGTATTGTAAGAACCTTTACAACCACTTTTCTAAGTTATAGTGTGAATATCTATTATCACTTTACTAATTAAGTGAGAACTCTCCTAAACAAGTTGTTTTCTCTAAGGCACAACTATGCTAAACGCTTTATTGAAATCTTTTGATTTCAAGAAAATCTCACAAGAGTATAACTGTTTTGAATACAAATAGAAAGCTCACAATATCTCACAAGAGCATAAAAGACTATACATGAATAATGAATGCTTTTCGACTACCTACAAAAGATGAATTATGCTTCTTGAATGTTTGCAATATGTGTGAATGGATTAGGTACGTGTTTCTGATATGTTGGAGGTGTATTTATAGGCTCCCAAGTTGATCTAGTCAGTCTGTATAGAATACTAGCCGTTATGGCTTGAATCACATCGTCAATGTTGAGTTAAGGAAGACTTGCATTAAGATCCTATTTAGTTTTAATGTTCACAAAATATTGAAAAGCTTCCTTAAAGCATGCAACACTTCAATTATGCACGCAATAGGCTGTTGTGCACAGAAGTGATCACGGAAAAGAAAACAGAAGCTGCTGGAACAAACAAACATAAAAGTTACGCACGCAAGGACACAGTTGTTCACTTAACTAAAGCTTGACAAGGCATTTCACAAAGGCTACTGACTTGTCATAACAACTACTGACTTAGAATGATTATGGAGTAAAGTTCACCTCATAAGTTTTTACGTAATGGGCCACTTGCGCACGTAAGACATACTGACAGTAATGATGACGATGTGATTCAAGCTACAATGGATAACTTCCTTTACACAACGACTAGATCGAATTGGAAGCCTATAAATACACCTCCAACACATAAAAAAACATACACCTACATTCAACTGACATATTGCAAATATTCTAGAAGTGTAATTCATTTTTTGTAGGTAGATTAAAAGCATACATTATTCATGTATAATCTTTGATGCTCTTATGAGATATTGTGAGCTTTCTACCTGCATTCAAAATAGTTATACTTATGTGAGAGTTTATAAAATCAAGTGGATTTCAAGAAAGGGTTTAGCATAGTTGTACCTTAGAGAGAACAACTAGAGTTCTAACTTACCTAGAAAATTGATTGTAGCAGTTGTCACTATACCTTAGAAAAGTGATTGTAGAGGTTCTCATTATAACTTAGAAAATTCATTGTAGAGGTTCTCATTACACTTTAGAAAAGTGATTAGCCTTTGAGAGGAAAATATTGGAAAAGCTTAAGTGGGTATACTTAGGTAGTAGATGTAGGCAAGAGAGTTTTCAAACCACTATAAATCTCGGTGTTTGTTCTTCTTCTCTATTTCCTTATCAACATAAGCTTCAACAATTCAAAGAGAGATCTGGAGACGCGCTAAAAATTGAAAAATTCCAACGAAGTTCCATACCATACTATTCACCCCCCTCTAGTGTGCTTTTAGTTGGTATTAGAGTGAGGAGCTCAAATTTGAAGGCTTCACCGCCTCAAGTTAAATATCAACAATGACACTACATTTGGGAACATTAACCAAAAAATAATCTCTTACTAGACCTCTTCTTTTTTATGGTTCTGATTTTATTTCGTGGAAAAAGAGAATGCCTATCTTCATTCAATCATATGATATAGACATATGAAAATTTATTGTGCTTGGTCCTAAAAGTCCCAAGAAAGACGATGGCACATTAAAAAAGTATGGAGATTTCAAAGAAGAAGATCAGAAGATGATCCATATCAACTCAAAAGTTACACAACTTCTCTATTATGCTTTAATTCAAGAAGAGTATAATAGAATTTCTTCTTGCGAGAGTGCAAAAGAAATATGAGAGATGCTAAATGTCACTCATGAAGGAACCTCATAAGTCAAAGAGACAAAGATTAACATGTTGCTTCATGACTATGAATTGTTCTCTATGACGGATGGAGAAAGCATCATCAACATGTTAGACAGTTTGATGTGTCCAAGCGGTCTTACATGTACAAAGGGTAGAAAAGTCTTTTTAAGCTTCCTGTTAGTTTCCCTTAACGACGTTAAGCGTTGGAGACGGTATAAGAGCCTTTTGAAAACACAGTGAAGTAATTGAACATTCTGATATACCTCAAGGACGTAATAATAATTCTCCCAAATTAAATTACAAATTATTTTTTAAAATTACATACATGTCACTTTTTTTAAGATTACAAAACCATGGTATTTATATTTTGTTTGGATTTTTTTTTGTTTTTTGTTAAGTTTTTTTCCTTTATTTAAATGTTATTTATATTTTGTATTCATTATGTTTTTTATTTTGTTTTGAGTTTTTTTTTGAAATAAAATCTTAATTATTAGATTTTATTTTTTATTTTTTATATATGGCATAAATTTTTAGATGAAAAAAATTAAAACAAAAATTAAATCAACAAAAAATGACACATTTTGTTTGTATTTTGTTTACATTTTGTTTTGAGTTTATTTTTCTTTTCAAATAACTCTCTTTTTTTTTTAATTTTTTTTACATACAACATGATTTTTTAGTTGAAAAAAAATTTAAAAAAATAAACCAAGAAAAAATAACACATAATTAGTATATTTAATAAAATAAATAAAAAAATATAGAAAAATAAATAAAAATAGAATAAAAACTAAAAAATATACATCTTAGTTGTCTAAAATAAAGCATTCGCTCATTTTTATTTTTTATATATATATGATGTATATAAAACTAAATATTTTTTTATTGGTGAACCGTGTAATTCCTTCTTTCTGAAAAAAAAAAATATTGGGCTCAACTCCTTTAGTATTCCCTTCTTTCACTTTTTTGTCTTTCTCCTGAGAGTTTTCTGCATCAAACATTTAAGACATATAATAGCAACATTATTTATATATTTTCTTATATAATTTTAATTCAATTTTAATGCTCAAAATTTTTATACTTACGCATAATATAAGACTATAAATATTAAATATTTAAATGTCAAATTTTATGGAAAGTGTAAAAATGACTGTTGACAGAAGCATCATTACACCACTTATTCATGAAGATAAGTGAAGGTTTGATACCAAGCAAGATATCCAATTAAAAATAAATAATAAATAATGACATAGAGGATGAATAACTTACTTCGATATGTGCAGTGGAAGTACTCGATTTGATACACAAAAAACAATATGTTACTAGTCGTCACGAACCACCTTCGTTAGAACAACGGGAAAGTGTTATTTACCCACAACCTAAGAGCCACCAGAATGATTTTCTTGCAGAAAAAATTGAGTGTTCAACGAAGAACAAAATCTTCTCCTCCTAGCTATTAGAGACCAACAACGCACACTTTTTGAGAGAGGGTGTTTTTCTATTTTGTATTGTGTATAGTAACTAATGAGCTTTTTTAAATTAAGATTGTGGTGCACATATTTATATTTGTGTTATGTTGGTTCTCTTATAACATATGTAAAACTCTTTCATTAAAACCCACTAAAAATATGAATCCATTAAATATTTAATCCAATTCAGATTTGAACTCCACTCATAACCCAATATTAGCATACCTGTTTTCTAACCATTAGTGTATACCTTTAAAATGTGTTAAATCAATCATTTACTTGTTCTGAATTGTAAAAAAAATGTAAAAAACAATCTGAGAAAAAATAGTTCTGAATTTCTGATTAATACCACGGAGACGCATTACTTTGAAAACAATCTACAGTTGATACAAAAGATGCATATTAATAATGCGGACATCTTCCACTGGATATACATATAACTGTTTCTGTAGTGTCCAGCCCAAATTAAAAACTTGGCTGCCAAATTACATAAAACCATGTTTGCTTCAGCTTTGTGTAGTCTGATGATCAAGTAAGTCTGGTTGATGCCTCTTCAAAGACAGCTGCTTCTGCATCCTCATCTGCTTATGAAACCTCCTTATGAACAAGTCTGCCACCTGGTCTATCTCGTCCTCCAATCTGAACTCCTCCCCTTCCTTCTTCGTCTTCTTCAGCAGTTCTATCACCGACCCTCCCGGGTCTTCATCTTCCAACTCAAACAACGAGTGCGTCAGGTCCGGATACTTTTCATCCATATCCTCTTCGTAGCCGTACACATTATTATCATCTTGATCATCATCAGCTGCTATCTCCGAGTAAGTAAGGTTTTCGGGGATGGACATGGAGTTATGCAGCTTCCTGTTGTACACCACTATGGCGTTGCTCTGATTGTTTCCATCCACACTTCCTTCTTCTTCGTCTTCATGTTCTTTATGTTGCTTCCCTGTCAAAGCGTTTCGAAGTTTGTGAGATATGGAACTCATCAAATTTACATTCCTGCTCCTCAGCAACGACATTATTATCAGCCTGGCCTTCAAGGTGTTCGTTTTGTTCTTCAAAGCTAAGCTCTTAGCCTTTGCCATTGACGTCAACATCGACACTATCCGCTTCAAGAATCCAGTTGCCTTGTTCTTCATCTTGATCTTATAATCGATTAGTAATTATATACTTTAGTTTAATTGAACTTGCTAAATATAGCTATATATATATATGGAAGCAAATAAATGAAAGAATGAAAGAAGAGAAAGTGTAGGGTTGGTCGTACAATGAGAGTACTAAGAAAGAAAGAAAGAAAAGCAATGGTTTGGCATGAAGAAGAAGAAAAGAGAGGAGGGGGGTTATATAAGCCTCCAAAGTCCAATCCAAATTATGGGCAACTCCATGTATTTGATTTGGTTTGGTCCATGGAGAGACAAAGAGTGGCACTTAAGGAACCAATAATCTAAACTACCAAACAAAAAAAGAAAAAGTGGTTTCTAAAGTTAAAGCCAAAGTGAAAGTTACAATTGATAAAGTTAATTGAACACGTGGCCTCATTTCACAACATTGATTGGCTTGATCGGAAGTGCAATTGGCATTTCTCGTATGTAAACTAGCAACGTGTGGGGGGCATAGTGGGGAAGAGCTGGCCATACTACCTGGCCTTTATGTGGTTTGGAGAGAGTTCCTAATGATCTTCCCCGGATGCCCTAGATAATTGTGCCATGACCAATATCTTTTCTTACTTATGAGGAGACCTCACCCGAATTGCAAAGGCTAACAACATTTTTTTTTGTTTTCTATTTGGTGTTTTACAATATTTTTTTTTTACATACATGTAGATCTAACCATGTTTCACAAACCGTTGTTTTCATATCATGAACTGTTGGTTTAGGTTCAAATAAAAGGAAGAACTTAAACTAAATTGCTCAATTTCGGTTTTAGACAGTTTGGTTCTAGTTTAAATCAGTTTGGTTCACCAGTTCCAAACCATACGATTTGACAATTCAAAATTAATTGTTTATCTCAAAAAAATAAAAAAATTACAAAAATATTTATTTTTCATCTTTTACTTTTTTTTTTTCTTTCAAATCAACGGTTGAACCTTGTTGAGCCGCTGGTCGAAATGTCGGTTCAACAATTGGTTCAAAATCGATAGTTAAATTGACGGTTTGTAGTTTAAGAAAATTTAAACTCGAACCAAATTAACAAGAAAGGTTTCAGTCCCAATTTGGAATCAATTCTGAGACAGTTTCTCATGGTTAGATTTTGGTCCGGTTCACACAAGCGGGTTCAAGTTTGGTCACATCTAACTACATGGTATATATTCAAATATAGTTAGCCATTTAAAAAATTTATAAGTTTTATTCCTTCGTTAATAATCTTTTGGTAGAAATATGAGTGACGATGCGTTTTATATAATTGAATTAATTAAGGTTTTTGATATTCACTATTTTTTAAAATTAATATTAAATTTCTTATAGATATCAATACTTTGTATACTATGTAATTAGTATTTCCAATCAAAGTTTGAAATTATATTCTTATATGGATCACCTATTAATAGTTTATTGAGTTAGAATTCACAAAGATATTCATATTAGATATGCTTTAAAATGGCCATAAGAGGAATTATAGAAATTGAACCACTCAATAATTGAATGTGGTAGAAAGAAGGTAGGCAATAGAGAAAAGAAAGCCGTTGAAGAATAGAAATCCAACACACAACAAAATGCGGCAATTAAGTGTGCAAGTGGTGTACGTACAACTTTAGGATTAAAAAGAAAAGAAGCAGGAAATAGAAATGATTAATGTGCTCTTATAATGACAAGAATGGGCTCACCTCCACTTTAGTACTTTCTCTGTACCACATTACCACACACAGAAATAAAAAATGTGGGTCAAAGCCATTTGTCCCAAATCTTAATTATTAGGCGATTAATTAACGAAGTTAAGTGCAGTGGGTAGAAAATATCTGAGCCAACCACAAACAAAAGTTTAATTAGTAATTAAGGAAATAATAGTGAATTAGTAATAAAATTGAAAAATGCTGACGGGTTCAAAAGAGGAGGGAGAATGGGGACCAAACCAAAGGGCAGTAGTATAGCATAGAATTGGAAGGCGTGAAGCTGCGAATAACATGGAAGCTGGCTGGTGACTTCTTTACTCTCATTACTTAACCACTAAGCTTTCCTATTTCACCTTATTTTGATTTCAGACATTTCTCACATGCATCTTTCTTTCCTTAATTTTAAACCTACTCATCTGCACCACACTCATCTTTACAATATAATTTTATTGTACCCTCTTTGAACTTACAATTTAATAACAAATATTTATATTATTTTACCTATATGCCGACCTTAGGCCTTGAACAAAAAAGTTGCCTGTTGCCCCCCTTCATATATATGTACATCCACTCTGTTTGATTAACAAATTAATAGTTACCCTTATAATTGTGTTACTTCATCCCTGTAAAAAAATGTTTCTTTGTAAATAATTTCTCTTGTAATAATAATTAACTCTCGATTAGTTACCTAAAACAAATCTACCCTAAGAAAATACAACTGTCTACCTTAGGGTTTCTTATTTACTTAATTATTTGATTCATACTCTTATAATATATTACAAGTTGCCAAAAACTAGAGAAGCTTTTTTTTTTTTAATGAGTAAAAAGCGAGAGAAGTTGAGCAGCAGAGATTGGAAAACATGGGGCAAAATCAATGTCCCACTTTGATTTAATGCACGAGGCATTAGATGTTGTTTAAGAGTTTCATATCTTTGTTTCCAACGCAAAAATGAGCCTCAGTCTTGCTTTTGCTTTGTATTCTTCCATTCAATTCAAGATTTAAGCATGCGCACATCTAATCAAGTTGGTATAATTTATTTGAATCTGTATGGTAATATATAATAAATTATATATAGATAAATCCGACCAAAGTATGCTTATTGAGGTTCGTCAAATAATTATCTTTATGGTGTATGGTTGTATCTTTAGCTATAACATACGACCAAAAGGGCTAGTGAACCCTTTCTTTTCACATTAAACTTGATTTGAATGGATACGCCTAATAATGCTAATGGAAACTCCATAATCAATTGTTATTTAGTTTAACACATGCAACCAAAGAAAAGAAAGCGATGGCCAATGATCACTTAATTAATTGAGCCTCACGCATACAGTCCAACTTTTTTTTAGGGAGAAATTTACCCGTTTCTTTCAAAAAAAAAATAAATTAAGGGGTCCAAAATACTTGTAGAAGAATGCTGAATAGCATATCTCTTTCGCTTTAAGTTCTTAAAAGTTCAAACCTTACAGTTTTAAACCAACACTACAAGAAAGCTGCTAATTAAGACAAATGTTTAGCCAAAAAAAAGTGGCTTTTGCTGATTAGCGACAAATTTCTAGCTAAAACTTATAAAAAAATTCACCTCGGGAAAATTTCAACAACAAAAAGATTTTTTCTCACTGATTTTCCTGTTAAAAAGATTTAACAAAAGTCAGTCCAGTTACAGAGAATTGCTGACACCCATGTTTTTTATTCAAACTATAATTTATGACAAATAAAGGTAATTTTTTACGACCCTTAAATGCAGAAATTGACTCTAGCATCAATTCATTGATAAAATGTCATTTTTTCCTTTTTTTATTTTTACAAACAATAGGAAATAGCTAGCTACTATTATTTTCTTCAAATGAGACACAATTATTGTTAATTGGTGAAATGCTTTTACTTTGCCCAAACATCTATCACCAACTTGGAATTTATAATTTCAAATTAATTAATAGATGAAGAGGAGTTAGTGTTATTGAAATGTGTTTTATTCTAGTCGGTGGCTCAGATAGAACAATTTAGTAGGCATCACTTTGAAGTGAAGGAAGAGGGAAATGAAACAAGTGGAGAACTGAGAAACAAAGAAGAGTAGCGGAAAGGAAATCTTTTATTAGAATTTCTCAGCATATATTATCGACTCCAAAAGGGATATGCAATTAAACGGCAAAGTAATCAAACTTTTGTCATACTTTTTTTTTTTCAGAAAAAAGGCCTATAATTAATATGCAGCTCTAGACATCCATTAGCTTACGCATGATGATAGTTTAATATTAGGTTTTAGCCATCTGCTATTAAACAAGAAACGAAGGAAGACACGGTAGGAGCTTCCAAAATAATTTTTTGTAGCTGCGGAGTCCATCTCTAATGATCTGTTAATTTGGAGCAGTGCTTTATTAATTAGGCCAGATTATTATATGTTTGAAATTAAAAGCAATACACATAATTAAAATAGTTGGTAATCCGACCAAAAGCCCCACATTCACCTTACCCTTTTCTTTTTCTGTATTTAATCACATTGTGTTAGCTGTATTGAGCCCAAATTAAACATTTCCTCATGATTCGAACATTTTTTTTTTGAGTTAATTATGCTAGGTACCTATTTAAAAAGTTAGATTTACAATAATAGCACTTATAGTTTCAAAATTATAAGAATAAAACTTTTCAATTTTAATTTGTAAGAATACCACTACCAAAAGTCAAAACTTTAAAAATGTCACATTTATAATAGACTGGAGACCTTTGGAGACCAGTGAAGACCCTTGGAGACCACTGAAAACCAGTGAAGACCCTTGAAAACCTTCAGTAGAGACCCAAGTGGAGAGCCTTGTACAATAATAACCCTTATAGTTTTAAATTATAAGAATAGAACTTTTCAATTTTAGTTTGTAAGAATATCATTACCAAAAGTTCAAACTTTAAAAATGTCACATTTATAATATAGTGAAGACCTTTTTTTGGAGACTAATGAAAACATCTAGAGACCAGTGGAGACCCCTGAAAATCAGTGAAGACCCTTGGAGACTTTTAGTAGAGACCCCAAATGGAGAGCCTTGTAGACCCTCAGTGGAAACTCCTGAAGATATTTTTCTGGCATTTTTAAAATTTAGTGTCTGACAACTTCTATTTTTTAAATTTTTGTATTTTTAATTAGAATAAATGTGTTATTTTCCCTTTTTTTTTTTCCTTTTCATTTCCAAATTGATAAACTAGGC
>CAODLS010811055.1:0-10703 GCA_948243855.1 Flueggea neowawraea | reverse complement strand
ATTATATTTTATTTGTTATTCATATTTATTTAAATATGAGGTTTGGGTATAAGTTTTGTACTATGAGGCTTGTGCGGGATGAGCCGGGCTCCCATAGACGGTTCATTTCGTACGCCGGTCGCGGCCCCGGAAATGGGTCGTGATAAAAAACAAATCAACAAAATTCCAAAACAACATTTTCTCTCTCCTTTTTCTCTATTTAACCTTCAACTTCTCTCTTGCTTTCTCTCTCCCTCAATCTTCTTGCAGACACCTTTGCTCCTCTTTCTGCCACCGCCACAGCCGGTGGTGTTGTATCCTTCTCCGCCTTTACTTCTTCTTCTTTCTTCTCCGTTTTCTTCTCACTGCTGTTATCTTTCTGATCATCCTTTTTATCTTCTTTTTTGCCTCTTTATTCTCCTCTTTCTTCCCCTCCGATGTCGCCACTTCCACCACTCTTTTTAGCTTCTCCTTTAAGTACAGATCTAACGGCTTAACATGCATCCTACGATGCAACCATGAGAGAGAGAGAGAGAGAGAGAAAGAGAAAGAGAGAGAGAGAGAGAGATGCAACCAGTAAAGAGAGAGGGAGAGAGCACTTATATGTTGAGAATTGAACTTGAAGGAGAAGCTCAATAATGAAAGAAAACCATGAGAGAGAGGGAGCGTTTATATGTTGAGAACTTGAAAGAGAAGCTAAACGTTTACAAAGCAGATACAGTGTATCAAAAAATCTTTTCTGTGTATTCCAAAAGTTACGGTTGTGAATCAAAAAAAATCAAAAAGTGTATCAGAAAATACATAAAAGTGAATGTGTAAGCATAAGTAAATTGTGTGGAATAAATAACAAAAAGTATTTGTGTTGTACCAGGTAATTACCACATCCAATTATTCTTCTTTATTTCAAGACCAAACTAAACAACGAACCTCTTCCAACCCAAACCAAATAAGCCACATATTTGAACCAGTTCATTATCTTCTCCAATCAAGTGTTGTCGTCATCTCTCATCAATTTTATCTATCCATCGTCTTCGCTTTAATTTTTTACGAAGCAATAACCTTTTAAATTTAAAAACACAAAATTACAACACCAATCTACAAACCCAATTTAAAAAAATAACCAAAAATTTAGGAGAATGAAGTTGTTGATCTATTTTACGTTTTCCAGATCTATTTCAAAATTGAAAGATAGGCTTTAAAATCTAATAAAAATAGAGAAATGAAACCTAATGAAAGAAAGGTTGAATTTATTTCAAAGACCTACTATACACAATCTTCATAACACAAAGACCTAACCAATCAGAGACCCAATTAAAATGACTAAAACTAGAAAGAGACTGAAATTGCTTCATTGAGAGAGATAAGAGACACAAATCAAGAAATTGTGAGTGCAACATCTCACTCGATTCCGATTAGCTTTTCGATTATCGACAATGATCGTTTGCTTATTCGAATCCTTAGAGTCTTGATTTGGACGTTAGATGTTGATTGATTTAGAGTGATTTAAGGTCCTTTAATCATGATGGCATTCATGCGAGCGAGAAAGGATTTATGACCATGAAAATTGGAGTGTGTCATGGTTACACGGCCTAAGAAACAGTCGTGTAACCAAATCGTGTCTTAGGACCCATACCATTGCAAGACTGTGGGATTCAAGCTTTGTTTTGGAGGAAAAATCGATGCAGGCCAACACATGAGAAAAGACACGGCCGTGTCTTTGCCCGTGTCTTGCAAAATGACCCATTTTTTGTCAGTTTTTGCTCTATCATGACTTCAAATCAAACTATCACTGGCGTACAAGGCGAACCGAACCATAAGCCTGACCCATCTCGCACAAGCCTCGGATAATCAAAACATCTACTCATTTCATTCATTTAAAACATTCAATAAACCAACATATGAAATACAAAGCATGTTTCTATATATATAAAAATAGATATAAATATAGCAAAAAAAATCAAAATAACAAAATGAGTATAAAATCATGTGTGAGTAAATCCGAGTGACAAAATACAAAATATACTTGGTAACCCATTTACAATCCAGGTGTGGAGCTCTAACACAAAAATAAATAGAGCCCAGATAAAAGGGCACTCACTAAATGTAGGATGGTGCCTCACTGATATCAAGATGTCGGATGGTTGCTGAAGTCAAAATACCTGAAATGCTAAGCAAAAAAAGGGGTGGGAATACTTAGTGAGGGACAACATTCTAGAGCACCTCCAAGACATCACATAAACCGTTTTGAAAAACATTTCTGAAGAAAATACCATTTACATTTATGTGTTTATATAATATTAATATACAAATGTATATGTACTTATATAAGTTAAAAATATTTTTTAAAAAAGGGTTCGCATAATCAGCAAATGGTATGCACTCATACAGTCTATGTACATATATAATGTATCTAACTATTAGACACGAGACCTAACAAAACTGATGAATTTTCTAACTGACCATCTGACGTGCACTAATGCCACCTGACTTGTGTGTCTGGGCGGACACACAGTGTTACCACTAACCCTAGTAAATAGGCCTTGACTGATCAATGGTATACCAAAGACTACGTGACGCTATAATGAAGGTGTCCCGAGTCAACAGATTATACATATAATTTTATTAGCAGGCAAACATATAGACAACTGATAATACTAATGATAATAATGAACATATCATATTATAAGTACCGAAGTTTTATTTCCATATTTCACATAATCCAATTTTTAGGAATTACCAATCATTAAGTTTATCCATATTACAAAGCATATCAAAACACATCAAAAACATTTAAGTTTGGAAGACACCGTCTTTGTGTCTAGAATGTCATCCAAATCATCTAGATGTCCAGAATCAAAAGGTCCAGTCGAGCACCACTGGTGGCTAGCTGGTCACCTCAGCAGGTACACAAAGCTAGAAACAAACATATGAAACAGAATCAAAATATGGTACTTTGGCAATACAAAAATGCATGATGTGCAAATACAAACCCAAACCTTTGATGATGTCGGAAATCCTATTGAAATTGAATATCTAATACCGTCGCCAAAATCTAACGTTCAGTAAAATTACAGTATAGTCCCTCAAGTTTTACCAAATTACAACCTAGTCCCTAAAACCTCTACAAATTACGAATCAGTCTCCAAACTTTCAAAAATTATAAACCACTCCTCAAAATAGTTCATAATCACATTTCAATCCTTAAACAAATTAGAAATTCAACCTCTAGTCCCTACGGTAGAAATTTATTCAAAAACACCCTAAATTTGTTCAAACCGACACCCACTATTCCAAGTCGCCTAAATCATCTCCCAATTATGTTTATTCATAAGAATCATCCATCAATTTCACCAATAAAACAACAAATCTTCAAAAACTACAAAAATCCTTTCTTCCAAAATCTAACTCATCACAAATCCAATTCAATCTTCTAACCCATGCTACACCCATTCAAATCTATGTTCATTCCACCAAGATCTATCAAACACCAACTCAAATTCATCCCCAATTCATCCATAAACTGGATCCCTAGCAAGACCCATCACAAATTGCAACATCCAAGCCAAAATAAGCAAACCTACATGTTCTTGCAAGAATGAAAGACAAGAAATGAAAGAAGGAAGCATTATTACCTCAAAAACTTGGTTGGAATTGATGGGAATGTAAAGAGAGGAGAGAAAAGGCATGGTTGCTATGTTTGAGTGACTTTGAGAGTGAAAATGATGAAGGAGAGTCGGATTTGGGGGTATTTAAAAGCCCCAACATCAAAACCCACCGTTTCACTTGATTTTAGCACATCTGGGCACATTTACGCATGCATAAAGGGCTTATGAGCACAAAAGTGAACCTTTACATGCTTAAGAGGATTCCAGCAGCTTCTAGTCATTTATATGCAAAAATTACATGCTTAACCACCTCAACGAACGTAAATGACCCCTCATCATGCATTACGCGCGTAATTTCACACTATTGATGTATTTCTAACTTAGGAACATAATTCTCATAATTCTCGGAGCTAATTTAGGACCTAAACATAGGGAAATAATGCCAGAGACCATCACTAGTCACCATCTCATCACAATGGAACTCGAATGTCTAATCAAAATCGGTGAGGTGTTATAGTATCTTTGCCCTTGTCTTGCCAAAAGCGCCTCATTTTATCTCAAAACGATGATTTTTGATCCATGACTCCATAGAAACACCTCCACCCCAATTTGCTTGTCATTTTCACCTCAAAACACTGTCATACTCACCCCAAAACATCTCTCCTCTCCTGTGCTTGCCTCTCCATCACTTCCTTTCAAATTTATGAGGTAAGAATGCTCTCCTCTCTTATTTCTTGTCTTCCTCTCATGAAAAATAATTTGGGTTTGTTGGGTGTTTGGATGTGACGAGTTTGTGTTGGGTTTGAGATGAATTTTTATGGATTATGCTGAAAAGAGTGTAAAATGATGTGGGCTTTATTTGGTTGAGCTTCGGTGTTGTGTTTGATGTCGGGTTTGGTTTGAGTCCGAATTTTTGAATGAATTGATTATGGATTTGAGTTGTTTTTTGATAGATCTGGATGAAATGAACATAGATTTAAATGGGTTTTAGTTGGAAGAAGAAGATTGGAGGAGATTTGGTGTAGGTTAGGGTTTGGTATAGAGAAATTAGGAATTTTGATGATTTGATGTTCAATTAATGAATTAGAGTGTTGATTCATATGATTATACATGTCTGGAGATGTTTTGGATGATTTGGAATGGTTGTATCGAGTTGTATGAACTTTGGGGTATCTTTGATAAGATTTCTACCGTATGACTAGAATGTAATATTTCAAATGTTTGACGTTTGAAATGAGAATATGAAATATTTCAAGGACTAATTTGTAAATTTTGAAATGTTAGAGATTGAATTGTAAATTGCCATAATCTTGGGAACTAAACTGTAATTTGGTGAAAGTAGAGGGACTAAGACTAATATTTTATGAAACGTCTGATTTTCGAAGGAAATGTTAGATATTCATTCATAATAAGATTTTTGACGTCGTTGGGGTTTTCGGTTCATGTCTGCATTTCTGTGCATTTTTTCAGAATTACTATAGTTACCACATCTGACTCTCTTATGATATGTTTGTCATTAGTCTTGTTTGGTATTCGAGGTGACCAGCCATCCACCGGTGGTACGTGGCTAAATTATTTGGCTCGGTGTCCAGGTGAGTTGGATGTCATTCTAGACACATAGGTTGTATTTTCTAAACTTATATGGTTTTTGTTATGCTCTGACCATGCCATGTAATACAGACTAATTAAAGGATCGGTAAATCCTAAAATCTGTTATGTGAAACGTGGGAAAATAACATGTACGTGGTATGCTAAGATATGTTAACAATATCTGTAGTAATTATCTGTCTACTTCGTATGCTTGTCTACTTAGAATATTTTCGATAGGAGAATGTGAACTCTGAATATTGCATAAAATGGTTGATATTATTGTCTATTCTATATGCTTACTATTTGGGAAATTTTCTATATAGTCTGGTTTGAGATTGATTATATTTCTAAAAGTAATCATCTACTTTGCATGTCTGTCAGTAGTTAGTACATACAATTTGGCATAAGAAAACCATACTCTGGATAATATACTATGTATTAGATATTACATTATGATCCGTAAAGGCCTCTGTAAATAAATTTCAGTTATGCATGTTTGTGTGTTTAATAATGTATTTGTTTAGATCATTCTGAGAATATGTGATTAGTAGGACTTTATGTTATTATTCGTCCGTTTGGTATACTCTTCTGAATATTTAGAGTATAATTATTTGATGACTCTGATTGGTATTCATTATTCGTCTGTTCTATGTGTCTGCTAAGAATTTATCTGTATGATCTGTTTAACGTGGGACACCCTAGTTACGGGTAAATGTAGCATTTGGTATACCATTGTTCAGTGAAGGCCTAGTTACCAGGGTTTGTGATAATACTGTGTGTTCGCCCAAATACACAGGTCGAGTGGCATTAGTCCACATCTCTAATTCTGATTTCTGTCTGATTCTCATCCCACGTACAATTTTCTGATATTATCTGGCTTTAACGATTTGTCTGTTTATGCTTGAATTTGTAAGTCTATATTGTCGATCATACCCCCCATAATATACTATATTGTAATATAGCAGAGTGTATGCTACTTAAGCTCGTTGACTACAATGCTTACGAATATACCTTATTGATCAATTTCTGTATGTTTCAACTTTGAGACCATTAGGGTGCCGAGTACTATTTAGGCCCCTAATGCTGTCAGCTGTTTAGCCCTTTTGAGCCGAGTACTATTTAAGCTCTTAAGGTTACTAGTCTGTTGTTGATTCTGATTTGGATGCCAAGAGTGGTATCAAAATATTAAGGGTGTATGATCAATGAAATCAGTATCAATATATTTCTGAGACTCTGTATATGTAGTATTAGTTGAATGTATATTGTTAGCAATATGATATTTATCTATTATTTATTATGTTTGACTGCATGATGTTCGCCTTCTGTGCGAAATATTTTGAAAAAGGTTTTTGAACTATTACTAGTACGTATGGATGTGTATATTAATCTTGTATAAGTATATACGTGTATGTTGTATTTTCTGGAACTGTTTTCAAAAAGGTTTCTGTTAGGTCCTAGAGACGCTCTAGAGTGTTGTCCCTCACTGAGTATTCTCACCTCCTTTTTTTGCTTTACATTCCAGGTTGTTTGATGATAGCGATCGTATGACGTTCAGCGCTAAGTAAGGCATTTTGCTTAGCAGTGAGTCTGTTGAGTTAGATGCTCCGCATCGAGAGATTTACGGGTTTTGGTTGTCTACGAATATTCTATTAAATCGAATATTACTGTTCAATTTTGTTTATAGAAGAAATTTGGACTTTTATTTATTTTACTTATAGTTTAAATTATTATTGTCAAATGCTTTAGTATTATAACATGGGTAGAAGTTCGTTTCTTCTGAGGCTTATGTGGGATGGACTGGGCCTACGGTTCGGTTCGTCTCATATGTCGGTCATGATCCGATCTTAGGTCGTGACAGTGAGAGACCGAAAAAAAGAGAGATAGAAAAAAAGAGAGGGAAAGCAAGAAAGAAACAAATAAGAAACAAAAGTTGAGTTAGGCCTATCGATTTTGTTGAGGGAAGAGGGATTGCTTCATGAGTTGGGAAATTTGGGCTTATAGTTGTTGTTGGATAGGGAGGGACAGCAGGGAGTGGAGGACAGAGGTGGTGGTGGTGCCAAATCAACACGTGGGTTTCTTCTCCGCAATCGCGGAGCTAAGAATCGAAGGAGGTTGGTTAGATTTTATGATGGATTACAATAAAAAAAAAAATTGTAGCAAAAATATGCTGATATTATAGTACGATAAAATTACAATAAAGACAACTAAAAATATAAAAACAAGTACAAATCAAGTAACAATTGTATTTGTGGTGTGAGATAATTGATTCATACCGCTATCTATATTTTGAAAACGATTCAAAATGGATTCATTGTCAATAGTTGCAAATATCTCCTTCTTTACGAATATCACAAACTAACATAAAAATTTAACAAATTTTTCATAACTAAATCTAATTACAATAAAAAAATACTAACAAACCCTAAATTTCCTAATTAATTGAAATCACAATGTTGTTAATCAACAATCAAGTAATCAATAATCAATAATCAAGTAATCAAACAACCCAACTACTACCCAAGATAGATTTGAAATAGGCAAAAAATAACAGACCGCGCGATAGCGAACGAACAACTTAATGGCGTGCCAACAGAGGATGGACACCGGGATACTGACAGACTCTTCTCATTAGTTGACTCTCTCTCTGCCTCTCACCTCTGGCCTCTCTCTTTGCGAGTCAGTACTCTCCTCTGTCTCGACTTTTGCTTTTGTGCTCCTTTAAACACTTTTTGGTTTCAAATTAAGCATGGTGCTTTATTGTTATTATTTTTAACCAAGGCAAAACTATGCCATTTTGCCCTGGTTGTTAATAATAATAATAATAATAATAATAATAATGGTGGCAGGGCTTGTCTTTTTCGCGACGACCCTTGCCTCTCCCACCTCTTCAAAGTTTGAGAGGAGGGTTGGTATTGGGGGTTTGTTGGACCTTCGGTGGGATTGGCTGACCTCGTCTGACCCCACCTCCCTTCACCACTACTTCTCCGACAGTTGGCAACACGAGAGAGAGAGAGAGAGAGTAGTGAATATTGTGTTGCCGATGATGGATCATTGGAGACGAAATGAAGGGAGTGGATTTGGGTTTTTTAAGGTTAATTTTGAGTTTGAATGGTTTGGGTTTGGTTTAGAGCTTGTGTCTTAAGAAAGAGTTGGAGTGATTGTTTGGGTTTTAAGTTGGTTTGAGTTTTGGTTTTGAATTTATTTTTGGTTGTTGTTTGGGTAATTGTTCAACTTAGCATTTTTGAATTGAATTAATTGTTGACTTAGACGAATTTTTCACACGTATCTTCTAAATCTAGATCCACTTTGTTTTAAATGTTGAGTTTAATACACGTACGTCACAGAGTTAGAATTTGGGCTTAGTAGCACAAATTTGAGGGTTAATTTTATTCACTGTCACTCTAAATTTAAGTTTATTGCAGTACATTCACTAAACTTACATTTATTTCAAAAAGGTCATTAAAAATTGATTTTCATTCCTAAACAGTCACTAAACTCACATTTGTTTCAAAAAGGTCACTAAAAATTGATTTTCATCCTAGCTGGATTTTAGAAATTTTTGGGCCATAAAAATGACTAGACATGTCACGTCACTTAAAAATGTCACGTGGATGCTGACGTGAAAACCCAACCAGAAACGACCCAAAATCGAAACTCGACCCAACCCAACCCAAAATTTTGAAAATCCCTAAACCCATTCAATCATCACAACAATTAAACCAAAACACAAAAAGAAAAACAAACTAAGACCAAAGTCATGTCACCCAAAGCATCCTAAACCTCATCTCTCTCTCTCTCTCTCTCTCTCTCTATCTTTCTCTCTCTCTCCATCTCTATCTTTGCCCCCTCTCAAAAGGGTTCACAATTTAGAATCAAACTTTATTGAAGCTGAGTTTCTTCCTTTTTTTTTGTTCTATAAGCTCAAATATGAAGATTGAGAATGATATTTAGAAAATTGAGCATGAAGCATGAACTCTGATCTGTCTTTCTTCTTCGAATTGACTTTAGATCTAGATCTCTCCATTCCGTCGATCTATTTCGCATTGGATCTAGAAGCCCATCACTTTCGCTCCCTCTCTCTCGCTCATTTCATCTTCTTCTCATCAAGATCTCTCTCACTCTCTTCAATTTTGGTTAGGTTGGTTTCAATGAAATAGGTTTTGGTTATTAGTGGTGGGTCTACTGCATCTGGGTTAGGGATTTTTCTTTGTTTTGTTTTTTTCATTTTCTTGTAATTTTTCTTTATATCGTTTTGGTTTATTTCGTAAAAAATTGATGGGTCTGTTTGTTTTTTTTTGCTGATATAAAGAGAGAGAAAAGGAAAAAAAAAAGTACACAGATAGCAACATAGGTCTTTTGCTTAATTTTTTAGGTTTTTATTTATATAATTTGGATTCCACTTCTCAATTAGCAGGAAATTTAATTTTATGTCGGGATTAACAAAAAAAATAGACATAGTTGAGAGGTAAAAAACAATTTAGTTTCTGGATATGGCCTATTTTCCAGTTTTAAGAATCAAAAAGTGAAAAAAAAAAATGGGTATGACCTGTTTTCCAATTTCAACAATCAAAAAGTAAAATGGTGGTTTCTGTATAAAGCCTCTTGAATGATTGAACCATTGGGGATTGGGTTTTTGGATCCGAAATTTTTTGGACTTATAATGTTGGATGAGTGGAATGGCGTGAATATAGAGTTGGTTTTTGGATTTGGAATGAAATGAGTTGAATGGTCAGGTTTTGGGTCGATTTGGTTTTGATTCCAACAAAATGAGTCAGCTTCCACATGGCATTTTTTAAGTGACGTGACATATTTAGTCATCTTTCTGACCCGACGATTTCTAAAATTTGGCCATATTGATGGTTTGAGAATAAAAATCAATTTTCGAAGACCTTCCTAAAATAAATGTGAATTTAGTGACTATACTGCAACAAATATAAATTTAAAGTGACCATATGTAAAATTAACCGATTTTGAAAAGTTGATAGAGTTAATATGTGAAAATCAAACTTTTAGGAGCTTGAAGGATTCTGAGAAAAGTTCAAAGGGAAAATTATGGGTTCGGCCTAAAAATTAAGACAAATATAATAGAGGTGTATGTTATGTGTAGATCAAGAAAAAGTCTTCCTAGGCACTTCGAATTTTGAATAAAAACGGCGTTTGCAAAAGCAGAAGACGACATGACACATGTTTTTGATACTCGACTGAATTAAAATTTTTTAAAATACCCCTATTGTCTTTTTCACTTGAAAAATACAAAATATTTTTATACTGATAAAATTGAAAACTTAACAATATCTTTCAATCTACCATCATATATTAAAATATAAAATTCAATATACCTTAAACCAACGCTCGTAAGATAGTATGATAAAAAAACAACGCAGGACAATTTATATGCAGAAGGAAGTGGTAGAAGCGAGGTGATAAGTGGGACAGTTGAATTGGTAGGCAAGCAGTGCATTGGTATTTTCTTTTTTTTTTTGTCGAAAAGAGGAGAGGTAGGGACGACCAGTAGGTGACGTATTTCTG
>CAODLS010810957.1:0-22793 GCA_948243855.1 Flueggea neowawraea | reverse complement strand
TTTTAATCACCAAAAATAAAAATTCAAATTTTTACCCAAATTTATTTAAAATAATTATCCAAAAATAATTATTCAAAATAATTATCCACCAATAATTATTCAAAATAATTACTCCAAATATAATTATCCAAAAATATTTATAAAAACTATTCGGGGTATTACAGTGGCGAATCTTTGTTTCTGAAATTTTTAACAACGCTAGAAATGGTTTTGAACTCTGAGTATGAGTTTTTGAGAAAAAAGTAAAAAGGGTTTTGTTTTGAAATCTTTGATAAGATAAAACGGTTTTTGAAAGGTTTTGCCTTAGTTTTGAAAGCATGACAACTTTGATAAGGTTTGGAAAGATTCTTGAAAGATTCTGGTTTAGTTCAAAAATGATTTAGTGCATGTTGTTTGCTTGGAATGCGAACGATTTCGAAACAGTTTTGAATCGTTATTACATATGTAGCGTGTATATATATATTGATATATGTTGCTTATATCCACATGTGGTATTTTTGAACTATTTTCAAAACAGTTTTGGTAGGCCCAAACGAGGCGATCTGGAGTGTTGTCCTTCACTCACTGGGTTTGACCCCCTTTTCTTTGTTTTGTCTCTGTTTATTATCATCGTGCAGGTGATTCTTAGGGATTATAATCATTGGTTTCTGATGATCAGTGATGTATTTTGACGTTGCAGTCAGTGCTCTTTTGATTGGGCCCCGTCTGTATAATTTGTTAGAGGCTCCACACCGTATTCCTGTGGGATTTATTTTTATTTTTATTACTGTTTCTGGCATTTCAAATGTTTTAATTTGAAATTATTTATGGAATTTATATTACATATTTTTGTTTTAATAAATAAAGATTAAACTTTTATTTGTTTTTCATATTTATTTAAATATGATTATTGGGTAAATGTTCTGTTCTCTGAGGCTTGTGCGGGATGAGCTGGACTCTCATAGACGGTTCACCTCGTATGTCGGTCATGATCTCGAGAATGGGTCGTGACAGCTCGGGTGGTATACCACTTGTTAGCTATTTGAGAATTTTCTTTTTGTTTTATTTATTTATGGGAGAGATAATTAAAATAGATCAAAGAAATCAAAGAGAGTTCTTCGTTTGAGTGCCGACAGATGGTATAATATTTTAGTATTTTAAACTCGATCTTGTTGGGACTGCATAACACATTAGCATTGCCAACGTGTTTCATTACACTTAGCTACCGACAGATTGAGTCAAGGATGGGATCGTTACTTTTTCAAAACATAGGGATGAAATTGAATATTTAATCAAACCTCAGAGACTGCAAGGATTTGAGCCAATAGGTGAAACAAAAATTTCATTATGAATATGGAAAAATTAAACCGTAAGGATGCCAAAAAGACATTACCCATTGGTAGCCAAAATACATTGAGTTTAATTTTATGGTTAACGCTTTAGCACTTGGACTTTAGTTCAAGTGGTTGATACATGAACTATCAACTCTGAAATAGAGAGTTTGAACTCCAAAACAAAGTGTGCTTTCATTGATGTTTAGAAACAAATACTTTATTTAAAAAAAATCATTTTTAGGTTAATCTGAACATAATCTCTTCGTCTTTTTTAAATGTATGTTAATCTCAACATAATCTTTTATTTCTGCCTCCTGATGCTTTGATTATCCTAAAATAACTTATGTTGTATTGTAAACATTATGATCCTCCATTGTTGATCCTTGATTGGATTCCTTTTCCATCAATCAGTTGCTTTATTTATTAAACATGAGAACAATAAGGGGGATATCCAGTCTTTTTCCTTATGACATTCTTATTAATATTCTTAGTCGATTGCCAGCAGAGTGTTCTACAATGTCAAAGGGTTTGTAAAAGATGGGGAAACTTAACCTCAACGTCTCATTTTATTGAATTGCAATTTAAGACTTCCAAGCCTTTGAATCTTGTACAATATTTGCAAAACCCAAGCGAACCATATTTGTTCAGTGCCAATAAAGTGGCTGGGAAATTGACAGTTTCACCAATTCGCAGGTACTTATTCACTTGATGAATGAAAATGAAATCATAAATGCTATGGGTTTGTGTCATGGGTTGATATTGTACAAAGTCACCAACCCCTCTTCCAAATTCATTTTTTCCATTTGTGAACCATTTACACGTGAACATATCACTCTTCCAATCTTAAAAAAGGAGATGCATGTGTTTGGATTCTAAAGAATGGATAAATTGATTGCTGCTTAGGTTGGAGGCTCATCGTCTACAACAGCCATCTCGTTTGCTTTGGACTTTATGAAACCAGGAATGATAATCTAAGACTAGAAAACACATATGAGACATAACCTTATGGAACATGCACATGAGACTAAAAAACAAGGTTAAATTTGAATTTCATAATATTGAGGATAGACCTGATATAGTATGCAGAGTTTTCAAAATTAAATTAGATTAATTAATTCGAAATGTAAAGGAAGGAAAAATATTCGAAAAAGTTAAAGCAGGTAAGTTTTTATATATATTTTTAATGATTTTTTAATATTTTATTTAAGCATAAAATTACTAAGTTCATTAACATATGTAACTTATATCGTTATTTGCAGTTGTGTACACCATCGAGTTTCAAAATCGAGTTCTACCTCATGCCCACATATTGTTGTTTTTGCATCCTGAAAATGAACACAAATCTAGAAAAGATATTGACAAAATAATTAGTGCTGAAATAACTGATAAAGAGAAAGATCCAAAGTTGTATGAAGTAGTTAAAAATCACATGATGCATGGTATGTGTGGTACTAATAGACCAAACTCACCATGTATGAATGATGACAACTGTTCAAAGTATTTTTCTAAACAATTTATTGAGGAGACAACTATTGACGAAGATGGCTATCTATTGTACAAAAGAAGGAATGATAAAAGAACAATTGAGATTGGTGATGAAACGCTCGACAATAGATTTGTTGTATCATACAATCTAGAGTTATTGTTAAGGTATGAAGCTCATATAAATATTGTGTGGTGCAATCATAATCAAGCTATCAAGTACTTATTTAAATACATCAGTAAAGGAAATGATCAGATTACCACAACTTTTTTTTATCAAAGTGGTAATAATGGTGAAATATTAGATAAAATCAATATGTATTATAATTGTACGTATGTCTCTCCATATGAGGCTATTTAGAGAATCTTTCATTTTTTTATCACTCATCGAGAATCAACAGTTGAGCGGCTAAGCTTTCATCTTCATGGTGAATAAATTGTTATACTCAATGATGATAACCAAATTGATGATGTTGTTAAAATGTGTGGTGAAGACAGCTTTATGTTTGTACAATGGATGAACACTAACAAAGAGTATCCTAAAGCAAAAAAAATGACTTACTTTGAGTCTCGTCATAAATTTCTTTGGAAGGAAGTTGAAGGATATGATGATGCAAGAAGTGGCAAGAAGAAGACTAAGAAATGGTGTCTAAGGCAGCATGTGCGAGATATTTTATGTCCAATCTGGTGTTGGTGAATTGTATTACCTTAGAATTTTGCTTAATACAGTCAAAGGTCCAATGTGCTTTGAAGACATTACAACTATGAATTGAGTACAATACCTATAATATCCCGCTTATTCCGACTTGATTCATATGATAATTTGATGTTTGATCTTGGTTGTCAGAATGCATTTTTGAGATTTTAGAAGTTGAGGAATCTTGGGGATGGTTTGAAACAAGTTTGGGTGTAAGAGACATCAAGTATAGAAGTTGTGGGGCTCAAGACATACATTGGCTTTGGTACAAAACGTGTGTTATCTAGAAATTTGCAGGATGATCAATGTACGTTAAATTGGACCATGACGTACGTTGTGTTAATGTACAACGTACGTTGAGGTGGTGCAACGTACATTGTATTTGAAACAAAAGTGACTGAATGTGGTTTTGACCCCGACGACGTACGTTGACTATAAGCACGAAGGATGTTGTCCCTGCACAGATCGACTTTAAAGCGTTCAACAACCCAATGTTTTACATTTATCACACTCCTCTCTCACTCAAAATTCTCTCAACTCATCTAAGGTTTCACAGCAGTGTTCTTCCATCACCCCTAACCAATTTCTGAGGTAAGATTACATTTATTTCGTGGATAAACATCATTTTTATGCTTTAGTTCTTGAAATTCGTTTTTGAACGAATTCATCTAGGGTTTAGATTTTTGCATGCTTTTGAGTTAATAATTGTTACAGGATGCTAGAATAAGTTGAATGAGACTTAGATTATCAAGAATCAAGTCTTGAATCGAGAGATTTGATGAGTTCTTGAAGTAGGTTAGGGTTCAGACGGTTTTGATCAATTTTGGGGAAATTTGTTGTTTGTTTGGTGAAATTGTTGATGGATTAATGTTCTTGAGGTTGAGATTGACCAATGTCTATGATTGATTTCGATTTTTGTTGGTCGAATCGATATTCTGTATTTTTTGGAATAAATATTGGTCTACAGAAAATTTTGTAAATTTTAGGAAATTCGAAGATAGATTTTCAATTTTTGAAAAATTGAGATATAGGTTTGTAATTTTAGAAACTTGATTTCTAGATTTGTAATTTTAGAAACTTGAGCTCCAAATTTGTAATTTTTGAAAACTTTGGGTTAGGTTTGTAAGTTTGAGGAATTAAGTACGGATTTATAATTTCTAAGAGTTTGGGGCTCGGTTGAGGATTCTGACTACTTGGAGGACCTATTGTAATTTTTGAAAACTTTGAGGACTAGTTCATAATTTTACGTCGACCAGGGACTAAAATCTAATTTTACAAAAGTTTAGGGACCAAATTATAATTTTATGTAGATTCTGATTTTTGGGATCAAGAGCGTAAGATCTTCGACCGTAATGAGTTTTTGGGCGTCGTTTGAGTATTTAGATTTGCATATGCATGTGCATGTATTTCGATACCGCTATAGTAACATCATCATACTTTGCTTTGATTCTGATATTTTCTGTATCTAATATTTGTTTTTGGCATCGTGCCCCTGCCAGGACGACCATCCACGACTAGTGGCACTTGATTGGATTGTCAGCTAGGACATCCAGGTGAGTGAATGGCAGCTTCAGACATATAGGTTGTGTCACAAAACTGTATTCGTTTTTGTCGTGTTCACACTATTTTGAAATTTGACTAATAAGAGGATTAGCTAACTTAATAAATGGATTATGTGAATTAATAGTCACCTTTGTTTTTGTAAATTTAAAATATATATATATATATGTAATATATATATTCCCTCTGTTTTGAAATCTGAATTGCATGCCTATGATTTCATACTTATGTAGTATGGTTTTGTTTTGATACAAGACACCTACGCTATGAGGTACGTAGCCTTTCATATACCAATGCTTTGATAGATCCCAACTATCAGGGATTACGGTAGCCATACGTTCGGGATGCCAAACTCATGATTTGTTATTGGCCAGTTGCGGCGTCCACAATTATCTTTGTTCTGGTTGTTGGCGCAATCCACAGCCTATTTGCTTTGGTCCCATATCTCTGATATTACGACTCTGATTTTGAAATTAAAATTAAACTATGATGTTTTCCTATGTGTTGTATGCATTGTATGAAATCGTTTTCAAAATGATTTTGAGACATTACTACCTATGTAGCGTATATATGTATGCATATTTTAGTTATACTTGCATGCGGTATTTTCGAATCGATTTCAAACCAGTCTTTGTGAGGTACGTATCAGGCAATCTGGAGTGCTATTCCTGACTGGGATCTGACCCCATTTTTGCTTTCTGTCTACTTTTGATCTTTATTCTACAGCTTGACATATTTTTGGCTTCGGCGACTATACCGCATCTGGAATACCAGTGAGGCATATTTTGGTTAGTGACGCCCTTTTGCTCGGGCTTCATTTGTTTTTGATAGAGCTTCGTACCAAGATGTTGTAGGGTTACTGGGTTGCCTTGATTTTGTTTTTAGTAATTAATCATTTGTTTGTATATTTAAATTTATGTATGCTTTTATATACATATATTTTGTTACATGATAGATCCATTTTATTATACATTTTAAATAAATGTTTTAAAATGTTTAAATGGGTAGTATCTCTGAATCTTTAAGGCTTGTATGAGATTGGCCGAGCTCCCTTAGACGATTAGTCAAGTACGCTGATCATGGCCCGAAAGCGGGTCGTGATAAAGGTGGTATCAGAGCCCTAGGTTTCGTAAGTTTGGGGTCAGTGTGGAGCATAGGTATCTTTGATAAAGTCAGTCCAATTTGCTTCTGTATACCCTCTGATATTTGATTCGGTACTGTGGCGATCACTTGCATCTTGTCATTGCATATGCGATTTGTTTGTGGTATGTAGATATGGATCGACGCAGTGGTAGAGGCCATGATAGAGGTCGTGAGAGACCTTGATGTGTGCTCGTCGAGGCCATTGCTCAGTCCATAGCTGATCAGTATGATGTGCACAGTGCACCAGAGGTTGCAGCTATAAAACCTAAGCAGCAGCCACAACTGCAGCTTCTGACAGCTAAGATGAAGATGGTTGAGCGTATGAACAAAGTTCTATATCTCATGGAGAGCGCTCAATCAGGTCAGACAGCTAGAGATTAGCCATCCCCACCAGTTGCAGCAGCGCTGGATCAGCCAACTGTAGCACCATTAGTCCCTCCACTATAGCCAGAGGCAGTTGTCTCACCCGCACCTATTGATGCTCCTGCAACAGCTAGGACAGACGCTGAGTCTCATATTTCTAGATTTCTGAAGGTCACTCCTCCCAAATTTGAGGATAAGATAGGGGATGATCCAGATGGTTTCACTTACACTGTGCAGTGATGCTTTGAGGCGATGGACCCAAAAAATGAGGTGATTAGGATCAAACTTGCCACTTTCTTGTTGGATGGTCAAGCTGCCAGATGGTGGCAAGACGAGGGGTTACATAAGATCACTACATGGGACGAGTTCAAGAGGGAGCCCATATTTCCTATCTTTCCCTATACTGTAAAGGATAAGAAGGTGGACCAGTTCAATGTGTTCCACCAGGAAACAGGTATGTCAGTGAGAGACTATGAGTACCAGTTCATGGAATTGAGTAGGTATGCACTGCCTGAGGGTCGTGGTGAGGATGCCCTGGTGAGGACGTGTTTGAATAGGCTATTGCCCAAGATCAGTAGAGTTATGGCAATTTTGGGTATGACTACCGTATTGCAAATTTCTGAGGCTGCGAGAGGGATGAAGTATCAGGGCCCAAAAGGGCAAAGACTGATGGTACATTTGGAGGCCAACAGGGCTAAGGACAGAGCAACCAATCTGAGCAGAGGCACATACATTCCTCTGAAGGTTAGAGGCAGGGACAAAGTTTTCAGAGTGTTAGTGTAGCACAGCCAGCTGGGCATGCAGCAGGTCAGGGCTCAAGAGGCCATTATTCTCTTTGCGAGACTTACGGGAAGAGACATTCTGAGATTTGCAGTAGGGCGGCAGGCCTCTATTTTCATTGTAAACAGCAATGACATAAGGTGGATGAATGTCTCGTAAAGCATGGTGAAAGCTCACATGCAGTACAATCCATGGCCAGAGGTACATGCGCTACTAGCACAGGAGCTGTCAGAGGTTCAGGTAAAAGCAAGGAAGATTCTGGGAGCCGTAGTCAAATCGGTCAGGGTAATGGCCATGGACAGGCCGGTCAGGGCAGTTTTGCTACAGGTGGGCAAGGCGTCTACCGTTTGACTCTTCAGGATGTGCAAGCCTCTAACGCAGTGGTGACTGGTATGTCATCTATCTCTGGTACTTATGCTTATATATTATTTGATACTGGTGCATTGCATTCATTCATTTCACCTCTTTTGGTTAAGCATACGGGTTTGGTATTGTGTCAGTTAGACAAATTGTTAGAGGTATCTTCATCTTTGGGTGTTAAGATGCTAATTGAATCTGGGGTAAAGGGTTGCATGATTGCAATTGATAGGCATTAGCTGGTAGCTGACCTAATCTTTGTAGAGGTGGGAGAGTTTGATGCCATACTTGTTATGGATTGGTTATTAACTTGGCATGCTACTCTAGACTGCTTTGCAAAAAGGGTATGCTTTCAACTAGCAGGTCACAGCGAATTTTATTTTCAGGGTGAGCGAGACAGTTTTTTCCATAGCTATGTATCAGCTATTAGGGCTGAAAAGATGATTTGCCGATGATGCGAGACATATTTGGCTTTTGTTTTGGTTGATTCAGAGGCACCAGAGTTGAGAGTAGAAGATGTACTAATAGTTATTGGTACTCCCTCCTGATCGAGAGATTGAGTTTGCTATAGAAGTACATCCTGGAGTTAATCCGATATCAATTCCTCCATATCAGATGGGGCCAGTGGAATTGAAAGAGTTGGAGACTCAGTTGCTAGAGTTGTTGGACAAAGGGTTCATTCAACCGATAATTTCTGTAATACCCCGTCCATTTCGATCTAGATTTTGGCAGCTTGTTGATCTAGTTTCGATTGATATTTGGGAGGCTTAGTATTTGATTTAGGTTGACAGATGTATTTTTTTGAGGTCTTAGGAGTCGAGGAACCTTGAGGATGGTTTGGAACGAGTTCGAGAGTGAGAAATGTCAAGTATGGGCGCTGGAGAAGTCAAGACGTACATTGGTACCAAGGGCAAGACGTACGTTATCTAGAAATTCACAGGATGATCAACGTATGTTAAATTGGGTCATGGCGTACGTTGTGTTCATGCATAATGTATGTTGTATTTGAAATAGAGGCAACTGAAATGTGTTGGACAAAGTGTTCATTCGATCGAGAGTTTCTGTAATACCCCGTCTGTTTCGATCTAGATTCTAGAGGCTATTCGATCTAGTTTCGATTGATATTTGGGAGGATTGGTTTTTGATTTAGGTTGACGAATGTATTTTTAAGGTCTTAGGAGTCGAGGAACCTTGAGGATGGTTTGGAACGAGTTTGAGAGTGAGAAATGTCAAGTATGGGCATTGGAGAAGTCAAGACATACATTGGTACTAAGGGCAAGATGTACATTATCTAGAAATTCATAGGATGATCAAGGTATGTTAAATTGGGTCATGACGTACATTGTGTTCGTGCATAAGGAACGTTGAGGTAGTGCAATGTACGTTGTATTTTGAAATATAGGCAACTGAAAATTGTTGGACAAAATGTTCATTCGAATGAGCGTTTCTATAATACCCCGTCTATTTCTATGTAAATTCTCAAAGCTTTTTGATTTAGTTTCAATTGATATTTGGGGGGATTGGTATTTGATTTAGGTTTACGGATGTATTTTTGAGGTCTTAGGAGTCAAGGAACCTTGAGGATGATTTGGAACGAGTTTGAGAGTGAGAAACGTCAAGTATAGGTGCTGGAGAAGTCAAGACGTATGTTTGTTCCAAGGGCAAGACGTATGTTATCTAGCAATTCATAGGATGATCAACGTACGTTAAATTGAGTCATGACGTACGTTGTGTTCATGCATAACGTACGTCGAGGTAGTGCAATGTACGTTATATTTGAAACAGAGGCAACTGAAATGTGGTTTGACTTTTACGACGTACATTATGTTTGGAATAGCGTACATTGTGCTTGTTCAGAAAGTCCTCAAATCACCCAACAACTTGAATTTCTTCATATATCACACTCCTCTCTGACTCAAAATGCTCTCAACTGATCTGAGACTCATCCACATTCTTCATCCATCATCCCTAACCAATTTCTGAGATAAGATTACATTTGACTTGCAGATTAAACATCATTTTCGTGCATTGATTGATTTGGCCGAATTTCAAATGGGTTTTCAATTTTTGCATGATTATGTGTTAATGGTTGCTAGGGGATGCTATAATAGGTTGAATGGGACTTAGATTAACAAGAATCAAGCCTCAAATCATAAGATTTGGGGTTGTTTTTGTGTGGTTAGGGTTAGGGACAATTTTGAATGTTTTTGTGGAAAATGTTGTTGTTTTGACGAATCTGATGCTTGATTTGTGTTTAGGAGGATGAAATGAGTTGGTGTGTGTGATCAGAAACGATTTCTATCAGTGAAATCGAGAGTAGGGTGTTTTGGTGTAATTTTTTGTTGTACGGACCGAAACTGAAGTTTTTGTGATTTTAGGTTCTTAAGGGACCAGAAGCGATATTTGAGAGTTTAGGGACTGATTTGCAATTTGTGAGAGTTTGAAGAGTCTTTTAAGGATTTTGATAAATTAGAGGACTAGTTTACAAATTCTAAAAACTCTGAGGACTATTTTATAATTTTATGAGGACCCAGGGGCTAAAATGTAAGTTTACAAAATTTTAGGGACGAAATCTTAATTTTAAAAAGATTTGATATTTGTGTCGATAGGGATAGGTGTTCGATCGGGATGGGTTTTTGGACGTTGATTTAATATTTGCCATCACATATGCATGTACACGCGTTTCGGCACCGCTACAATACCGACATTTTCTTTGATATGTTCTGATACATATTGCCTCTGATATTGTTTTCAACTTCGTGTCCCTGCTAGCACGACCAGCCACAACTAGTGGCATTTGATTTGGATTCTCAACCATGAGATCCAAGTGAGTGGATGACAGCTTCAGACACATAGGCTGCATCTCGAAACTCTATATTTTGTTTTTGATGTGCTGGCTTTATTTATTGTGAAATTGAACTAATCCAAGAATTGGTTAATTTAATAATATGATATGTGGTTAAATAATTATTTTATTGTTTTCAAAATTGATATATACGTACTATATATCCTCGTTGTTTTTTATGCTGATTGCTTGCTTTTGCTTTCGTACTATAATAGTATGGTTTTGTATTATAGGACACCTATGCTATAGGGTACGTAGCCTCTAGTATACCAATGCATTGTGAAGGCCCAACTACCAGGGATGTCGGTATCCATGTGTCTTGATCCGACACACGATTTGATAATGGTTATTGGCAGAGTCCACGCATTATATTAGATGTTGGCATAGACCACATCACCACTAATTTAGTGCTAGATGCACACTATCACTTTAGTCCCATATTACGTACTGGTTTTTAACTCTGATATTATGTTTAATATATCACTTGCATGCATATTGCTTGCCTTGGTTTCAAATGTCTTCAAAATGGTTTTTGAAATACTATTTATATATATTGTGTGTGTGTGTATATATATATATTTAATTATACTTGCGTGTGATATTTTTAAACTATTTTCAAAATAATTTTTGTGAGGTACGTATGAAGCGTTCTGGAGTGTTATCCCTCACTAGATCTAACCCCCTTTGTTTTCTGTCTACCTTCGATTCATATTTTCCAAGTACACAGATTTTTGGCTTCGGCAACCACACTGTATCTTGAATACCAATGAGGCGTCATTTGGGTTAGTGATGCTCTTTTGCTCAGGTTCCTTTGTTTTTGGTAGAGATCCACACCGAGATGTTGTAGGGTTACTGGGTTGCCATGGTTTTGTATTTGATACTTACTTGATTTTTTATATATATATTTTATATATATGTTTTCTATATATTTCTATATATATGGTAAACCCGTTTTATTGCTATAACATTTGGATAACAAATGTTTTAATAAATGTTTTAAATGATTAAACGGGTAGTATCTCTGCATCTTTGAGGTTTGTATGAGATGGACCAGGCTCCCATAGATGGTTCGTCTCGTACGTTGGTCATGTTCCAAAAATGGGTCTTGATAAAGGTGGTATCCGAGCCTAGGTTTTTGTAAGTTTGGGTGTCAGTATGGAGCATATGTATCTTTGAATCGAGTCAGTCCCATTTATTTCTGTATATCCTCTGATATTTGATTCGTTACTATGGCAGTCACATGCATTTTGACATTGCAGATGCGATTTCATTTTGATATGTAGATATGGATCATCATCGTGGTATAGCACATGGTAGAGGTCGCGAGAGGCCTAGACGTGTACCTATCGAGGCCGTTGCTCAGTCTATGGCAAATCAGCATGATATGCATAATGCGCCAAAGGTTGCAGCTCCAGCATCTCAACAATAGCCATAACTGAAGCTTCAGCAGTTACTAACAGGTCAGATGGACATGTTTAAGCGCATGATCCGAGTTTTTGACCACATAGAGGGCTCATTTAGGTCAGGCAGTTGGATATCAACCAGTCCCGCCAATTGCAGCAGCACTGGATCAACTAGCTGCAACATCGCTAATTCCTCTACCTGAACTAGAGGTAGTTGTTGGACCTGTACCTATTGATTCTTTTGCAGCAGCTAGGACATACGCTGAGTCTTATTTTTGCAAATTTATGAAGCTCACTCTGTATCAATTTACGGGTCAGATAAGGAAAGGACCCCCATGATTTCAGTTTCACTGTGGATGTTTTGATGTGATGAAGCTCACTGATGATGCCATAAGGATCATACTCGCTACATTTTGTTAGACGACAGAGCTGCCATGTGGTGGCAGGATATAGGGACACAGAGGATTACTACTTGGGAGGAGTTCAAGCATGAACTCATAATTTTTGTCCTTCCCCGTAGTGTGAAGGATAAGAAGGCAGATCAGTTTAATGAGTTCCGTCAAGATTTAGGGATGTTGGTGACAGAGTACGAGGACTGATTTAAGAAGTTGAACAGGTATGCACCTGCAGATGCTCGGAGCGTGGAGGCTCTGTCTAGGAGATTTCTGGTATTGCCCAAGATTAGCAAGATTGTAGTGACCTTGGAGTTGGCTACAGTTGTGCAGATTTCTAAGGCTGCGTGGGGTGTGGAGTACCAAGATGAGAGGAACCCGATAGAGCCTAAGAGGGAAAAGACAGAAGGTACCTCTGAAAGGCCATTAAAGTCATGGTCATGGCAGTCAGTCTGAGCAAATGCATAAATATTCTTCTGAGGGATAGATACAGGGACAAGGTTCCCAAAGTGGCAGCGTCGCACAGTCAGCTGGTCGTGCAGGAGGCTAGAGTTATGGAGGTTCTCACCCATTTTTTAAAACTTATGAGAGGAGACACACAAGAGTGTGCCCAAGGCGGTTGGTCTATGTTTTCAATACAAACAGCTTGGACATAAAGTGGTTGAGTGTACCGTGAAGCACGACACAGTGTCATAGATAGTTTAGTCGGTAGTTGGAGGTACATGTACTGCTAGCACCAGAGTTGGTAGAGGTAGAGGCACGAAAGGTTTTGGGAGTTGTAGCCAAATTGGTCAGGGCAGTAGCCGAGGATAGACTGGATAGGCCAGTCAAGGCAGTTCCGCTATAGGGGGACATGCTCACATATATCATTTGACCCTGCAAGAGGCGCATACCTCCAAGCAGTGGCTATTGGTACGCTATCTATCTCTGATACTTTTGCATATGTATTATTTAATACTGGTACATCACATTCGTTTGGGTGCCGTTAGATAAATTATTAGAGGTATCTTCACCTTTGGGTGCTAAGATGCTAATTGATTCCTAGTACAAGATTGCATGATTACCATTGATGGGCATGAGTTGGTAGCCGATCTGATTTTGCTGAATGTAGGAGAGTTTGATAACATACTTGGTATGGATTGGTTATCGACTTCGCACACTACTCTTAATTGCTTTGCTAGAAGGGTATGTTTTCGACCGCCAAGTCAAGACGAATTTTGTTTTCAATGTGAGCGAGACAGTGTTGTCCACAACTACGTATCCTCCATTAGAGCAGAGAAGATGATTCATTAGGGATGTGTGGCATACTTGGCATTTGTTTTGGCTGAGTCAGAGGGACTAGAGCTGAGGGTAGAAGACATACCAGTGGTTTGCGAGTTCTCCGATATGTTTCCTGAGGAGTTACCGGGACATCCTATTGATTGATAGATTGAGTTTGCTATAGAAGTACAACCAAGTGTTGATCCGATATCGATTCCACCGTATCGAATGCCCCAGCTAAACTGAAGGAGTTGGAGACTCAATTAAGAGTTTTGCTAGATAAAAAATTTATTCAACCGAGAATTTCTCCTTGGGCCACTCCCGCCATATTTGTAAAGAAGAAGGACGGTAGTCTAAGGAAGTGCATAGACTACCGATAACTGAACAAAGTGACGGTGAAGACCAATTACAAGATTGATGATCTATTTCACCAATTAAAGGGTGCTCAGTGGTTCTCCAAGATTGACTTGAGGTTGGGATATCACCAGTTGAGGATCCGAGGTGAGGATATTCCAAAGACTTCATTCCAGACTAGGTACGATCATTATGAGTTTTTCGTGATGTGTTTCAGTTTGACGAATGCCGCGGCAGCATTCAAGGATTTGATGAACAAAATGTTCAGACCGTATTTGGATTGGTTTGTCATTGTATTCATTAACAATATTTTGATATATTCAAAGAGCAGTGAGAAGCACAAAGATTACCTGAAGTCAGTCTTGCAAACTTTGAGAGAACATCAGTTATATGCTAAGTTCTCGAATGTGAGTTTTGGCTTAAGCAAGTAGCATTCTTGGGACATGTGGTGCCTGAAGAAGGGATTATGGTGGACTCCAAGAAGGTAGAGATAATACTGCATTGGGAGAGGCCTAACACCGTCACTGAGATTTGGAGTTTTCTAGGGATGGCCGGATATTATAGGAGGTTTATCCAGGATTTTTCTAGGATTGTAGCTCCTATGTGTCACAACCTGTTTTCAGAATCATGACCGGCGTACGAGGCAAACCGTCTATGGAAGCCTGACCCATCCCGTACAAGCCTCAAATATCAGATTACTACCCAAAACATTTAATAACATTTGCAATTCAAAATATATAGAATATAAAATGAATTTATATAAATCAGCATATAATATATATACAGTATATACCAAAAATAATGTTTACGAGTAAACCAAATCAAATACATCAAAATCCAAATGGCAACCTAGTAACCTAAAAACATCTCGATGTAGAACTCTAATACTTAAAGCAACGAGCCCGAGCAAAAGGGCATCACTAACCCAAGGATGCCTTACTGGTAAACAAGAAGCGGATCAGTTGCCGAAGCAAAAATCTGTGTACCTGAAATATGGGATCAACCATAGACAGAAATAAAATAGGGGTTAAATCCAGTGAGGAATAACACTCCAGAACGCCTCATACGTGCCTCACAAAGACTGTTTTGAAAACAGTTCGCAAATACCACATGCAACCACAATAGATATATAAATATACATGCTACAAAGGTATAGCCTTTCCAAAAATCATTTCGAAGTCGTTCGCACACAAAACAACCAATATGCACGTAGGTGTAATAGAAATCATCTCAGATTTCAAATCAGAGTTTCATATTCAAAACATATATAAGCGATACGAGACTAAGCAAGCGTGATATGGACTCAGCCATAAATCACTTGATGTGTGGACCAGCCAAAATCATGATGAGGACCCGCCTCTATCAATATCAAATCATGTTACGTATGGTATTTTTAAACTATTTTCCAAACAGTCTTTGTGAGGCACGTATGAGGCATGCTGAAGTGTTATCTCTCACTGGGTCTAACACCCTTTGTTTTCTGTCTACCTTTGATTCATATTTTCCAGGTACACAGATTTTTTGCTTCGGCAACCGCACCGCATCTTGAATACCAATGAGGCATCGTTTCAGTTAGTGATCCCTTTTTCTCGGGCTCCTTTGTTTTTTGGTAAAGCTCCGCACCGAGATGCTGTAGGGTTACTATGGTTTTGTATTTGATACTGACTTGATTTTCTATATACATATATTATATATATATATCTTTTCTATGTATATGGTAAACCCTTTTTATTATTATAATGTTTGGATAACAAACTTTTTAATAAATGTTTTAAATGATTAAATGGGTAGTATGTCTGCATCTTTGAGGCTTGTCTAAGACGGGTCGTGATCCATAGACAGTTCATCTCATACGCCGTTCATGGTCCAAAAACTGGTCGTGATAGTTTCTCATTAGGCCGTTCCAATTTTGTTTCTAAAGAAGAAGGACAATAGTCTAAGGATGTGTATAGATTATTGTCAATTGAACAAGGTGACAACGAAGAACCGATATCCACTTTCAAGAATTGACGATCTGTTTGACCAGTTGCAGGGTGCTTAGTGGTTTTCCAAGATCGACTTGAGGTCAAGATATCATCAGTTGAGGTTTCATGGTGAAGATATTCCAAAGACTGCATTTCAAACTAGGTACGAGCATTATGAATTTTTGGTAATGTCATTTGGTTTAACGAATACTCCAGCGGCATTCATGGATTTGATGAACAGAGTGTTCAGACCGTATTTGGATCAATTTGTGATTGTATTCATCTACGATATTTTAATATACGCGAGGAGTAGGGAAAAGCACGAGGACCACTTGAGGTTAGTTTTGCAAACTTTGAGAGAACATCAGCTATATGCTAAGTTCTTGAAGTGCGAGTTCTGGCTTGAACAAGTGGAATTTTTGGGACACATAATGTCTAAAGAAGGGATTATGTAGATTCGAAGAAGGTAGAGACAATACTCCATTGGAATAGGCATAAGACTGTCACTGATATTTGAAGCTTCCTTGGGATGATAAGGTATTATAGGAGGTTCGTCTTGGATTTCTCCAGTGTTGACTTTACCGTCAGATTTTAGAGGTTTCGTGGTGTACCGTGATGCATCAAGAGTTCGCTTAGGTTATGTATTGATGCAGCATGGTAAAGTAATCGCTTATGCAACCAGGAAACTTAAGAGACACGAGTAGAACTATATGACTCACGATTTGGAATTGGCGGCAGTGTTTTATGCACTTAAGATTTGGAGGCACTATCTCTACAGAGAGACTTTTGAGATCTTAACTGATCATAAAATTTTGAAGTATATCAAGGAAAAATTTCTATTGAGAGGGGATTATGTAATACCCCGTCCGTTTTGATCTAGATTTCGACAGCTTCTTTGATATAGTTTCTATTGACGTTTGGTAGGATTGATATTTGATTTTGGTTGACGGATGTATTTTTGAGGTCTTAAGAGTTGAGGACCCTTAAGGTTGGCTTAGATTGAGTTCGGGAGTGAGAAATGTCAAGTATGGGCGCTGTAGAGGTCAAGATGTACATTGCCTTTGGTGCAAAACGTGCGTTATCTGGAAATATGCAGGATGATCAATGTACGTTAAATTGGATCATGATGTACGTTGTGTTAATGTGCAATATATGTTCAGGTGGTTCAACGTAGGTTGTATTTGAAACATAAGTTACTGAATGTGGTTTCGACCCCGAATAAAATACGTTGGCTATAAGCACAACGTATGTTGTCCCTGCAAAGATCAACTTTAAAGCACTCAACAACTCGACGTTTTTCATTTAACACCTTGCTCTCTCACTCAAAACTTTCTCAACTTGTTTGAGGCTTCACAGCAGTGTTCTTCCATCACCCTAACCAATTTCTGAGTTAGGATTACGTGTCTATTTCGTGGATTAAACATCATTTTCATGCTGCGATTCTTGAAATCCGTTTTGAACAAATTCATCTAGGGTTCAGATTTTTTCATAATTCTGAGTTAATGGTTGTTAGAGCATGCTAGAATAAGTTGAATAAGACTTAGATTAACAAGAATCAAACATTGAAATAAGAGATTTGATGAGTTCTTGAAGTGGGTTAGGGTTTGGACGGTTTTGATCAATTTTTGGGCAAATTTGTCATTTGTTTGGTGAAATTGTTGATGGATTAATGTTTCTAAGGTTGAGACTGACTAATGTGTGTGATTGGTTTTGATTTTTTTCAGTTAAATTGAGAGTTTGCTAGTTTAGAGAATAAACTTTGGGCAACAATATAGTTTTGTGAATTTTTGAAATTTTCGGATGTTGAGGTTTAGTTTTGAAATTTTAGAAACTAGAGCTCTCGATTCGTAATTTTTGAAAAATTTAAGGACTAGTTCATAATTTTACAAGTATTCAGGGACTAAAATATAATTTTACAAAATTTAGGGACCAAATTGTAATTTTACGTAAATTCTGATTTTTGGGTCAACAGCGTGAGATCTTTGACCGTAATGTATTTTTTGAGTCATTTGAGTATTTGAATTTGCATATGTATGTGCACGCATTTCGATACCACCACAGTACAATCATCATACTTTGCTTTGATTCTGATATGCTTTGTATATGATATTGTTTCCAGCTTCGTATCCCTGCCAGCACGACCAGCCACCAACTAGTGGCACTTGATTAAATTGTTAGCTAGGACATCCACGTTAGTGAATGGTAGTTTCAAACACATAAACTGTGTTCGAAAACTGTATTCATTTTTGTTGTGTTCAAACTATTCTGTAATTTGACTAATCCGAGGATTGACTAAAATAATAAATGGATTATGTGAATTAATAGTCACCTTTGCTTTTGCAAATTGATATATATATATATATACACACATATTCCCTCTATTTTGAATTCTGAATTGCATGCTTATGATTTCATACTTATGTAGTATGGTTTTGTTTTGATACTGGACACCTGCGCTACAAGATACGTAGCCTTTGGTATACCAATGCTTTGATAGATCTCAGCTACCAAAGATGACAGTAGCTATGTGTTCGGGACACCAAATGCATGATTTGTTATTGATCAATGGCAAAGTCCACGATTATCTTTGTTCTGGATGTTGGCGCAGTCCACAGCCTGTTTGTTTTGTTCCCATATCTTTGATATTATGACTCTGGTTTTGAAATTAAAACTAAACTATGATTTTTTTCTGCGTGTTGTATGCTTTGTATGAAATCGTTTTCAAAATGATTTCGAGATGCTACTACCTATGTAGCGTGTATATGTATGTATATTTTGGTTATACTTGCGTACGGTATTCTCGAACCGTTTTCAAACCAGTCTTTGTGAAGCACGTATGAGGCAATCTGGAGTGCTAATCCTTGCTGGGTTCTAACTCCATTTTTTCTTTATGTCTATTTTTTATCTTTGTTCTTCAGGTTGACAGATTGTTGGCTTCGACAACTATACCGCATCTGGGATACCAGTGAAGCGTCTTTGGTTAGTGACGCCTTTTTGCTCGGGCTTCGTTTGTTTTTATAGAGCTCTGCACCGAGACACTGTTGAGTTACTGGGTTGCCTTAATTTTGTTTTCAGTATTTATGCATTTTTTTGTATACTTCAATTTACATATGTTTTTATATACATATATTTTGTTATATGATAAATCCGTTTTATTATACATTTTAAATAAATGTTTTAAAATGTTTAAATGGGTAGTATCTCTGAATCTTTGAGGCTTGTATGAGATGGGTCGAGCTCCCTTAGACTGTTCGTCTCGTACGCCGGTCACGATCTAGAAACGGGTCGTGATAGTTTCTTTTCTAGTTTTCAATTTATTTTTCACTGTGGTATCAATTGGTTTTTGAAGAAATGAACTTTCTCTCATTTGATTTTGTGTATACCTTTTTCTTATTTTATTTTTATTGGACATTTTTATTTGGTTTAAAATTTAAAAAATTGAATTGTTTGCCTTCTTTTTTTCATTCATTTTTTTTAATTGTTGAAATACACTCAATTGAAAAACTAAGAAAAGCAAACGAAAATGAAAAATAAACCAAACAAAATCTCGAAAAGAAATATGATAAAACAACTAAACAACATAAAAGATGGAAAATATACGAACATTAGATGAAAACGAAAAATAAACGTGGTAGAGAATAATTTAGTTTTCACATATTTGTAAAGAAATCCTCGAAACGCGTTGTATGCTGCAAATCGAATTTGCGATGTGGGAATGATGCGAAATTTTCTCTTTATTCACATCAGATTATCTATATTTATGAGCACTGTAAAAAAACTTGTAAACTTTAAACATTATTGAGATCCAACCTTTAAAAAAAGATAATACGAACATTTTTTACTCATGGTCAATTGCATTAGAAACACGATTGGATAATTAACTAAAATTTGAAAATTCGTGTTTTTAATATATTTATCCATTAATTAAGATTTGAAACATTACTAAGTATTTATCAGTTTTTTTATTTGAATCAATTAATTTTTTTAATCAAACTTTATTTTTTTTTTAATTTGGAACATGCCATGACCTGGTTAAGAAACATGACCATTATATAGGTATAGGCTGCTAAGCATACCTTAACCAGCACACAACGTACAAGTCAGAAGTATCGATTTCTAAACATAATACACAAGATCCACAAAATTGTTACATGTAACATTGCAAATTAAGTAAATTAACTAATCTTAAATAGTCTCACGAGATCCAGGATCAAAATATGAAAATTATATTCCTCTTTTCGTAATCCAAGTGCCCAATTTTGCTCCCATTTTCACAACCTTTTTTTTTCCTGACTTTTGAAGTATTTTGTTAATGTGTTTTGTTGCAAATTTTAACTCCCTCTCATCAGTTTATTTGGGTCCTTTTTATCATGTATCAAAATTACATAAGATTGAAGAGTGGAGGCAAATTATTCGGCACAAATGGGCCTCTTTTGTAACTGCATAGCAGTTGCATTGCAACTGCTGTATAGTGGATAATTTTGGGTTGGTTAACATGCCATGGTTGATCCGACACGATTTCCAGCATTTCTCACTCGGACATGACGAGTAAGACCGAACGTAAGATTCTTTGTAACATCAGTAGCAAAAACTAAGAAGACACTATTTTCACACTAGCAAATAGATCGTGCGACCTACGGAGTTTTTCCTGCATTTCGGGAGCTTATTACTCTGCATCTGTTAGCAATGACATAGTCACTTCTACCCTTTATTTCTAAAAGATGCATGAGATATAATATCTATAGTTGATCTCACAATACCCTAGATGGTTCCCTTAATTTTAATATCTCTTTATCAAATCCCTCAATTGAAATATTGCATCATCATATACACGTTGCTCTCAAGCGACAGGATTGGCTAGCAAATGGACATACCGAACATGTCTTCCTTTATCACTCAATTCTGAATTTTGAACTTGGATGCTTTTCTAGATTAGTTCCATAAATCAAATCGTATGTGGTCATATGTAAACTAGCTAATATAGGAAATAGCAAATCAAACCTTGAATAGTAGTAAAAAGTTATAAGGGTATTAATTAGAGGAAACTATCTTTTCTTTAAAGGTATCAAACAGTGGAGAAGCAGGGATTTATTCTCTGACTACCTTTTATGATCGAATAAGCCCACATGGTATGAATCATGTGTTACAATATTTGTAGTCATCATAGTTCACACTATACATATGTTAGTTTAGTCATCAGCTACCAGCGACTAACCTGTGTTCTCAAAGGCATTCCACATCAGAAGGTATTATTGCCAAGATCTCAAACCTGGCTTTCATAGGTTATTTCGATTGGCAATCCAACTTGATTGTAAAATTAGTGATTATTTACAACCTCATCTTAATATTTCATTAACACAACATTATTAAAAACTTATCTTAATTCTACTCGCTCTCAACAACGCTATAAGAGTTCTATCTCATCTATTTGCTCCCACCAGCACTAGAGGTGATTGCTCATGTGAATGAGCCAATCTAAACCTATGAGACTTTCAACAATTTGAGCTTTATTGCAGTAACCGACAAATAATGTATGTGTGTGTATATATATATAACGAGAAGCAACAAATAATACTGAAATTTGCATTAATAAGAAAAAGTAGTTCAATACCTAAGCTCAATAGTTCTAATCAAATTACAATCTATGCATTCCAAGTGTCATGACCAGAGATCAGACTATAACCGACATATGAGGTAAACCAAACCAAATGCCTGACCCATCTCGCATAAGTCTCAGACAATTAGAACATCTACCCAAATTCTTATTAATTAGCCAGCTTATTAATCATATTAAAACAATTTAACAAATATAAAGTTTGAGAAAATAGTATTCTTTAATAATAATAAAATATAATATAATAATAAAATATAGTAATAACGTCAAAACATGGAATAAGTAATTATAAATAAAATTTGTTAAACAATATATTATCAGATACAAAATCATAACTCATTACCCAGTGTGGAGCATCTAACATAACAGATAACCAGAGCTTGAGCAGTAGGACACTCACTGCTGATAAGGACGCCTCATTAAGAGTGGAAGATCGGATGATCGCTATCAAAAAAACCTGAAAAATGTTAAAGGGAAGGGTGAGTAAACTCAATGAGGGATAACACTCTAGATTGCCTCCGGAACTCACATAAACCGTTTTGAAAACGGTTTCAAAAAATACCACATGCACGTATATAATTGTATACTACTAGTATATACTCTTATACATATAGATAGTAGTTCAGAAATTCATTTTGAAAACATTCGCAAGCACAACAAACAACATGAAATCAAGCAAAAGATTTATTTTCAAAAATATGTATTAATACAATAATAAGTACTGATGGGACCAAAATCATAAAAAGTGAGTCATACTGACTCTATAATGTGTAATAGCCACTTAGGCATAGATTAGCCGCTTAGTCATGAATTAACCACTTAGGTACTGGGTATAGCTTAGGTAAGGTTAGCCACTTAGGCAAATAATTAAGTATTGGTATACCAAATGCTACGCTACCTCGTAGCTAAATTTCCCATATCATAAATATGTACAGAAAACATATAAATATATTGAAACCAAACAGGCATGCAAAACATATTATTATTTACAGAAAATATATGAAATTTAAAACAAAATATTTAAGACATACAATATATTAAATCTCATATCGGAATACTTATTACAGAAAAAATATTTTTATATATATTAAATTTCAAGATAGAATATTATTTATAGAAAACAGAATAGATGCATAACATGTTTGCACATCATAGACGTTATCGCATAAGTCAGATTTTATTATTTTCAAACCATTAGTTAGTCTGGATTACATGCAACGTCGGAACACATTAAAAACATATATAATTTTTGAAGACACAACCTAT
>CAODLS010810565.1:0-11744 GCA_948243855.1 Flueggea neowawraea | reverse complement strand
ATATATATATATATATAAAGTACTAAGTATAGCATACATATCAAAGGATAAACATAAGTGAGTATATAACATAAATCCACAATGTATCAAAAACCCAAATCGGTGACAACACCCATAACCCAATATATCTCAGTGTGGAGCCCTTATACATAACAACTGAGTCTGAACAAAATGGTACACACAGTCTCGAAAGAAGTGCCTCACTGAGCGTTGAAAGCTGGGTGATCACAATCAACAGAAGTAGCTGAAATGTTAAAGGGAGGAAGTGAGCAAACTCAATGAGGGACAACATTTTAGATCGTCTGATACGGGCCTCACAAAGACTGTTTTGAAAATATTCCAAAAATACCACATGCAATATACTTAATACATACATATACATGCTAGATATTATATAGTTTTAGAATTCATCTTCGAAAACGTTTGTAAACTCAGCAAACACATGCAGCTCATACGAATTATATACGTATATAACTTATCTAACTAATAGACACGAGACATAATAAATCTGATAAATTCCTAATTGGCTAGCTGATGTGGACTCCTGCCACCTAACCCGTGTGTCTGACCTGAACACACAGTGTTACCACCAACCCTGGTAACTGGACCTTTGCATTGGTATACCAAAGACTACACTTACCCCCATAGCATAGGTGTCCTGAGTCAAACTGAATATACTGATAATAAGCACACAAGAATGCACACAGATAAGAGAATATACTGATAATATACTGAGTAATACTGAATAATCATGTACAAAATACATATATATAGTTCAAATTCCCATATTACACGTAATCAAATTTTACAAATTACCGAGTCATTAATTAGTCCATTTACAGATAGTAGTCCATACATATAAAAAACGTATAGGTTTAGAAAGATACAACCTATGTGTCTAAAGCTGCTATCTCACTCACCTGAACTTCGAGCTAATAATCCAGATATACACCAATAGCTGATAATTGATCAACTTTGATATCCAATGAAATCAGAAACTAACAATTTATAACAGAGGCAATATATCGTACTGTAGCAATATAAAAGATGTATGAGATGCAAATGCAATTCCCTAAACCTTAGACATCGGTGAAAATTCTATTTCTAATGAATATCTAACACTTACGCCTGAAATCCCGAACTTATAAAAAATTACCGTTTAGTCTTTGACTTTTATAAAATTATGCTTTAGTCCTCAAACTTATGGATAATCGCAAATCAGTCCTTATACTTATGCAAAATTTTAGATAAGTCCTCAATCGTCAAGCAAAATTACATTTTGGTCATCGAATATATTCAAGCCACACTTGGATCCTCATACTTATTCGTATTTACACTTAGTCCTCAAAATAATCTATATTTAGTAATGCTCACTATTTCCTCCAAAATTATAATTTGATCCTTATGGCAAAAAGTATTTACAAAGTTAACCCAAACTCGTTCCAGCCATTAAAAATCATAACCAAGTATATTTTCCGAATCCTTTCAACTCCCTCAAGTCAAATTCAACCTCATATTTACCAAATAAATCCATTGACCATATAAAATTTTCACCTTTAATCAAATTCTCATTAAAAATCTGACCTTTACCACCCAAATCCTTCCAAATCAATAAAACCTCAATCAAACCATTAACATAACTTCAAATCTAACCTTAATCCATCAATATTTACTTTAAAGCAACTTCCTTTCCACATCAAGTCCAACATATCATAGGAAACCACATAAAACAATTAAAAATATCACATTTATTATTAAACCTCCATTAATTCAATAACTCCCAATCAATCCAACAAACATCAAACTTCAAATATATAAATCAAGCTAGCTTTAGTCCAAAAATACCACCTCTAATCATCAAACCCGTAGCTTTATGAAACCCGAAGAAAATTTTCACCTAAACAACATTAAAATCATTACTTTGGTGCTTAAACAACTCCTAATTATCAATACAACCACCCGACCCTTCAAACTTAACATTAAACCTTCAAAATCTACATCCAATCATCCAAAATCTCAACAAAGTTCAAACCTTTATTCATGAACCTAAACTAAAACTCTCCCAAATTGAAAAATCAATCATTCCTCAATCTATCCAACATCCAAATACACTTAAATCCACCAAATCATCAATCAATCAAGCCTTGGAAACAACCATAACCAAACAAACCCGTATCTATCCAAGACCCATTTACAAAATTTATCAAATCTTCATAAAAATAATTTCTTTCCATAAAAAACTCATCCTACACGTGAACCCATCCATTAAAACATGTAAATCCACCCTCTAACACTCAAAATCAACCTCCAATCCATCAATAATTCAACCTCCAAGCAAAGCCATGATTTTTCCAACAAATAAATCAAAAACCCAAAGCCTAATCATGAAAAATAAAAGAAAAGAATGAGAGAGGAATATGACTCTTACCTTGAAACTCAAAGAGAATGAATGGAGATAGAAGAATGAATGAAAGAGAGGTTTAGAGTTTATGGAGATGTGAAAGGAGGCTTGGTGGCTCTGAAATCAAGGTTAAAAAGGGTTTAAATAGGCATAGGGTTTGGCTTGGTACGAATTCCCACAAATGCCTCTCGGAGTTACAACACACAGACACGACCTTGCACACACAATCATGGACACTGTCATAGTTTTTTGACTGTGTAATCGTTGCCCAAAACATGGCATACGGACACGGTCGTGTTCACGAACGTGTCTTATGGCCCACGGCCGTGTCTTGTCCCTCAAGCTACAAGACATGACTTTTGATAGTTTTTGCACCTCCAGACACATTTCTCGATCGATCCTTGGGTCCAAACATCAAGAGATATGACTCGACATGGCCGCAAACCTTTTACTTAATCATACATTCCTTAAGATGTTTGTCAAACTCTTGACTTAAATATTCTCCACCACAGACGGATCGAAGTGCTTTGATATTCTTGCCAAATTGGTTTTGTACTTCACTTTTGAATTCCTTAAACTTTTCAAAGGATTCAGATTTATGTCTCATAAAATAGACAAATCCAAATTTGCTGAAATCATCAGTAAATGTTATAAAGTACAAATAGCCTCATCTAGTACTTGAACTAAAATGTCCACATACATCAGTATGTATTAGGCCCAATAGGTCATTGGCCCTTTCACCTTTGTGTGTAAAAGGACTTTTAGTCATTTTGCCTAACAAATAAGATTCACATGTATCAAGTGATTCAAAACCAAATGAGTCAAGTAATCCATCTTTGTGGAATTTTGATATGTGTTTCTCACTTGCATGACCCAAACGACAGTGCCAAAGGTAGGTTTGGTTCAAATAATTTGATTTTAACATTTTATTAATGTTATAGATGAGCTTGCTTTGTTCCAAGTTTAAAACATAGAGGCCAAAAGATAAGGCTTTAACACTATAAAATGTGTCCCCATCATAGATGAAAATATTATTATTCTTAATACCAACATGAAAACCATCATTGCCTAAACAAGAAATAGAAATAATGATCTTACTCATAGTAGGAACATAATAACAATTCTCTAATTGTAAAACAAGTCCACTGGGAAAAATTAAATAATAAGTTCCTACAGCTAATATAATAACTCTTGCTTCATTGCCTTCTCGTAGGTCCACTTCGCCTTTTGTCATTGATCTACTATTTCTCAATCCCTGCAAATTAATGCAAATATGAGCTCTACATCCATTATCTAATACTCATGAGGAATTAGTAGACATATTGATTTCTATAACAAAAATACCTGAAGTAGAAGTCACAATTTCCTTCTTCTTTAGCTTTTCCAAGTAGAGTTTGCAGTTTCTCTTCTAATGACCAGGTTCATTGCAATGAAAATAAACTCCCGCTTTTGGTTTGATTATCTTCGGCCTAGGTTTTGAAAGGTTGGGGTTAGGTTTCCCTTTCCCCTTACTAACACCTTTTGGCTTAGCCTTGCATTTACCTTTTCCTTTTTGAACCACAAGAACATCGTTGGTCTTGGGAATGCTCTTTTTGGCATTCTTTAACATACCAAGTAGTTCAGTAATTGACTTATCCATGCTATGCATGTTATAGTTCATGACAAACTGGCATAACTACTTGGGAGTCACCCTAAGATCATATCTATGGCCAACTCCTTATTTAGTGCAGTACCAAGTCTATCAAGTTGGCCAATATAACCTTTCATTTTGAGGACATGCGTATTCACTGAAGTGCGATGAGCTATCTTGCACGTATTCAATGCCTTGAGTGTTAAGAACCTTTCTTGACGAGCTTGCTCTTGGAACATTTCCTGGGGATTTTTCATTATGTCGAATGCCTCCATAGCTTCAAATTTCTTTTGCATATCCACAACCATTGTAGCGAGCATAAGATATGTAACATCCGTCGAGGAATTTTTATGCTTCTTATAAGCATCCTTTTGAGCTCGAGGGGCATTGGGTGCGGTTCATTAGGAATTGTCGTATGTAGGACATAACTCTTCCTTTCTTGTTTGAGAACTATTCTTAAATTTCGTGACTAATCAAGGAAGTTAGTCCCAACCAATTTTTCATTCTCAAGGATTGATTGCAAAGTAAAGGTTGATGCGTTATTGTTTGTTGCCATTATATCTACATACAAAAATATGCAAGATTTAATAAAAGGTCTTTGAAAAACTCCCATTAAATTTTAACATCCCTAAATTTAAAAATATAGTGAGTACAAGATCCATATTTCACTCAAAGTTAGGTCAACTGAGCTAGTCCTTAACCTTAGCTGTTTAGATAGAAAAATCATTTTTAATTATATCACATATAACTCTCGTATTTCTAGGAATTTTGACATCTCATGTCTCAGCATTTAAATCCCTTTCTATGCCCTAGGCCAAAAACTATTTTGATAACCATGTTAAGTCTAACTATAACCAAAACATAGATATAACCATTATCTACCATTGGCTCACTAAGGTAATCGAGTGCACCCTAAGAAGGCAGAAACTACACATCGACGAACAAAGCTTTGACAAGCATTGATTATAAAAGGCATTTTCGACTTGCTATTTATAGGGATTTGGTTTTGTTTGTTTGTGTGGGATAAAAATAAATAAAACATTCATCCATAACAAATATACATCACATGAATATATAAATGGCATAATTTAAACGTGACATGACATAGCCCAAAACTAAGTTTGATCTCACAAGCCCATGTGACGATCAATGGTCAACCTAGGGTGGTCTTCATTGCATCAAACGACTTCTATCTTCTTTTGCATCCAAATGTAAAAGAAAACTATACTAAACTGATATAGAATAAAAATAAATTGGGCACAAGCGCCAAGAGAAAATGACACGCATGTCATATTTGAAAAATACACATTTCGCTAAACCATTACAATCAACAATAATAAGCCAATCACATAGATTTAATTGGGCCATGTCACACACCATGCATATTGAATCACCATTAATATCAAACATAATCAGATTATGAACATAAATAAACATCATTCAATTAATCAAACAACTACATTGATTAAGCGTTGGGTGTGTAAAGCAGTGTCGCAAACCGGTTGCGAGGAAAGTTGATAAACCACATTGCTTATTAAACGAGTTGCTAATTTTTAAAACTCAAATTGTATTAATCTCATTAATACTTAAAACACATAATTAAATTATGATTCAGTCTATTATTTATAATCTCATTATAAAATCCGCATACACAAAACCTAATCGGCTTTCTATGTGAATCTTAACATCCGATGTAAATTCTTCACTCATACACCATTTGGCCTTCATATATAAAACTATTTTTATCTTGATAAATTAAATCCTAACATGCATCATTAATTCAGCAACAATATCATAAAAATGGGACAAAGCTGAATTTACACATAGCAACACAATTATATCGCCAACGAAAGAATCATATATGTCAATAATGCAAGGGTCTTCGATATCACTGTTGGAATTCATGACTAAGTTTATGATATTCATAAGCATACATGGTAGTGAAAATAACAAAAATTTTCAATCTAGAATTTCACCAAGGATTCATGCATATCGACATACACGATTAGGGTTAGAAATTTTTACCTTAATAATTGCTCCTATGGTTCGACCAAATGACAATGTTGGTGTAGCTTTTAATACAAAACTTGAAACCCCTTTCCCACGTTGCCTTTGCGTGAACATGACTAATGGTATCCATACAAACGAACATCTTTGAATTGGTTGGGTGTACTAGCATCGAGAATCACTATTCTAGCTCTCACAAAATTTTCTCTCTTTTGGTGTGTCAAAATCTGGCCAAGGCTTTTAAGAATATTTTTCTCTCAAAACTGTCCAAGCCTCCATACACACACACACACATATATATATATATGTGTGTGTAGAAACCCTAGTTTACAAGTACTAGGCTTCTACTTACTTGTCCTATAAGTATATGAACTCCTTTACTTGTTCTATAAGTATTAGAACTCTATTACTTGTCCCACAAGTATTAAACTTCCAAAAAAGGTGTTGTAGAAATATTCTAGTCCTTGTCACATAAGTATAAGGACTCCTAAAAATAGGAGTTGTAGTCTTTATGCATTAGGTCAAGAGAAGACTAGTCAAACTAGGACTCTTAATTACTTAATACATAAAAATAGAATACAACCCTAATAAGAATATGTGTGTACCGAATTTTCTCCTCTATTTTAATGTATATTGGGCTTTTATTTATATGAAACATTGTCATCAAATAAATTACTCCATTATTAATACACATAGGCCGAATATTATGTTTTACATAATATAATGCCCAATTCTTAATAATAAGTCATTTATATGTTAAAAGCCCATTATATTAATGAATAATATCTCATATATTATTAATTCTTGAATTATTAATGATCAATCAAATTAATCATCTTAATAATTCGATTACTACAAGACAGAATATTTATGAACCAATTCAATTTGTTATTGTGTGTGACCCAATAGGCCCACTCAAAAGTGGCAATGGTCCTTGTCCCAAAACTTGGGCCCAAAGTCCATAAGCCCTATCTAGTAATACATTATGACATCCCAAAATCGAGTGGATGTCGGTGATCTGAGTCAACCATTCACAGTTTGATATTTAGTCATTTTGTCTAACGATATCTCATTTAAGCATAAGGCATGGTCACATGTCAGCCTTACATTTCTTAACGTGTTTCTTGATCTTAAGTAGATTGATATAAGAAATGACATTGATAACCCTTTATCAATTCATTTGAGCATGCATACATCCCTTCAATCCTACTCATCAAGTGGCCTAAAGATATCACTCTTCTTAATAGGAACAATTTTGTCATTCTCACTATCAATCATCTACAGGATTCATGATATATCCAATCATAGCTATTATTGTTACCCTGTTACGGATAACATTTGACTAAGTCAAAACATGTGATTCATCAAGTAGGAGTCGATATTGAGTTTTGATTAGAGGATTCAAATATCACCACTGCATGAAAGCTATTTGTGGCATTACTCCATGAAGTGCTTTCATAGCGGGCCAGTCCAATACATGTTCCCCAACATGCATCTATGTTCTAAGTGACATCCCATATCATAATTAGTAAAACATGATTATCCTCTTAGCAACATATTGACCTTAGTTTATTATCACTCCCATGATAATAATCGATTAGGGACATTTAGAATAATATCCATTTGCCTTATGGTTTTACTATCAAGTCACACACTTGATGACATAAGGAAGAATCAACTATTCATGGAGATTTTTATCTTCATAAAACATATAATATTTCATTGATATGAAATGAAATGCCTCTCTATTAAATAATAAATTGAATGACAATGCACATAACTGATTGGACTAGGGCACTAAAACTAACAGTTTGAATTTTCTGGTGCATAAATTGTTGGATAATGTGTAGGAAAAATGCAGCGGAATTTTTAAAAATTTTACACATTATCAACTACCAAGATCCATGCAAACAATCGATACATACAACAAAGGAGTTGTGAATGTTTACCTCATAAAACACTGAATAAATGTGAAGATCATGATCGAGTCACAAACTTCTTGATCCTTTTGTGTTCGGTCAGCCACTCCACAACACCAAAATATGGTGTCTCTATTGGTATCCACACCAAATTTTTCCACAATGATGGCTAGGAAATTGTGGCTCAGGACTGGGTCTGAATCGGTGCACTATGAGAACTTTTATGAAGCAAGGTGTTTAGAGCTTTTGGCAAGAAGAAGGACAACAAGCGTAGCAACGTTTTGCTCACCCTATGCGCGAATTAGGCTGCCAAAAATTTACTTAAAAGACCCTTAAATACCTCAGTCCAAATATGGTTAGGTTTTGCTAAACACCTCCTACAATATCTCCATGATTCTAGTCTACATCAAGTGAGATATCTTCCTATCTTGTAGGAAGATAATCCAAATCTGTTTAGGACTCATTATGGACGAGCAAAACCACTTTTTTGGAAGCAAATTAAACTCATACTTTATTTTTGGAAGCAAATACTAACTCATTCCTTTATACAAATCATATAATAGATAAACAGATATATAAGTTAAAACATAAGTTATATATATGAAAACATATTTGGTAGTATTATATCAAAGTATTACCAACATAACATACGCGTAAAACAATATGACCAAAATACCAACTCAAACCAAAAACCTAACAGCAACCCAGTGTAGAGCTCTACTGCAAAATATACGGGGCCTGACTAAAAAGGCACTCACTGTCAAAAGGAACGCCTCACTGAGCATGAGAATTTTGAATGGTTTCCAAATACAAAAAGTATACCTAAAAAATGTTAAGGGAAGAGGGTGAGAAAAATCAGTAAGGAATAACGCTCTAGATCGCCTCCGGGACTCACATAGACCGTTTTGAAAACATGTTTAGAAAATACCACATGCACGTATATGGTGAAGTACTAATAGTATACACTCGTATATATAAATTTAAAATTTGAAATTCATTTCAAAAACGTTTGCACCGATAGTAGACGACAACATGCATTCCGAGTAATATCAAATATGCATATAACATGCAACATATAGATACTAGATTCAAAATCAGACAAATAGCAGATGTTATGGTCTATACCACCAGACAAAATCAGACGTACGTTTGGCTGGCCATACACACGACTGCCATATTACCTTAGTTTATTGGGTCTTGATAGAGCATTGGTATACCAAAGGCTACGCTACCTTGTAGCTAGGTGTTCCTTGCCCAAATTATATAATAAGTAATATAAACAGAGGAGATAGACATGCAAGGATGAATTAATTTATAGAAAATATATATAGAAAAGTTTCAGAAAAAACAAAGCATCGAATGTTTAACTCACACTTAAGTCAGATTTTAATTTAGTCAACCTATTAATTATTCAGATTGCAAATATCTAGGCACAATAAAAATAATATAATTTCAGAAGACACAATCTATTGTGTCTAAAGCTGCCATCTCACGCACCTGGATGTTTAGAGCAAGAAACATTCATATCAGTCTTAGATAACTTCAGAAACATTAATCTATAATCAAATCAACAAGAAAAAAACATCAAATGAGCCCAAATCTATCAAAAACCGAACCGTAACTAACCCATATGCAAACATCATCAAATATTCATCAAACATGCTAAATAAACATATTGCTAGCCTCTTACAATCATGATCTATCATCCTCGAACAACCATTTCAACAGAATCATCAAAAATCACGTCAAACTCTCTAAACCAACGCTTATGCCATACTGAATCGAAATGTATTTAAAGTAGTAAAATGGTGAAAGAAATATGCTAAGAGCTTAATCTTAGCTCAAGAGATGGAAAGGAATCAATGATAGAGAGTTTGGAAAAGATTTGAGAGTGTAGAGAGTGAAGGAAGAGCAGAACTGACAAGCGAGGTTGGTGGAGGGTGTTAGATAGAGTTGCCTATCAAAACTCACTATTTCACCAATTTACAAAGGCGATGTACATTATCTAAACCCATAACGTATATTCTATCTAGTATCCTTGGTTTTTGGAAAATTGCACCATGGCGTACATCTCATATTATTTAACGTATGTTATTCAAGTCTAACAAATGTCTTGCTCGAAACAACGTACATTGATCATACACTTCCTCAAACCTAGATAATGTACATCTTTCTGAACGTTAACGTATGTTGGCAACACTTCAACTTCCATATTCAATGTTCCTCACTATCAGGAATGTGTTGGATCATTCTCGAGGCTTAACAACACCCAACCTTGCAAAAATAACATCATTAAACATCTTCAAAAACTTAATTAACACTTTAAACACCAAAGGTTCGAATCAAAATTGATCAGAGGGTTACAAAAGGTTGGTCATATTTAAAAGGAGAATAAGGCCGGAACGGACGATGTATTACAACCAGCAGTAAGAATGTCGTCTGAATATAGGGCTACGATAACAAACTTATGTCTCGAGTGTTTAAGTTACATGCAATAGTCTTCATCGATCATTTTGAAATTGTATGAGATAATTGCTTCATGGAAGCGAATATACCATTGCCTTGAAAACTGCTTGAGACCATAAATTGATCTCTTCAACTTGCAAACTTCATACTTGCTGCTAGAGACTACATAACTCTCAGGTTATATCATATAGATTTTTTTTGTCTAGTTCCCCATTGAGGAACATAGTCTTTACATCCATTTGATGTAAATCAAGGTCCACTGTAGTAGCTAACCCTAGGATCAACCTTATCACGGTGAATCTCACAAGAGGTGAGAAGATCTAATCGTAATAGATTCTTTCTTGCTGTGTGAACCACTTTGCAACTAAGCGATTTTTCAACTTAATAAACTTGCCATTGGCAGAATGCTTAATCGTGTGTATCCACTTATTTCCAATGGACTTTGCCTACTTTTTTTGGAACTTTTTGGCAGATTTCTAGAAGAGAACATAAAGCATTTGAGGGTGTTCAATTAGCAACAGAAGATATTGCACAATTTAGAGTTCATTATTCTTAAACTTCAAATCATCTAGAACGTTTTATTTTGATTTCATCTCGTTGAACGTATTCGTGAGTAACTAAACACCCGAGTTAGAGTGAAGGATATGACCTATATCAGGAAATAGACTTTTCAGTCCTTCATTGATTTTTTTTTTGTGCTTTAATGGCGAATTATCTTTTGTCAATGATCCCCTCTTTTCAATTTCACTGTGATTTGTGTGATTGAATACCATATAAATTAATATGGTTTGTGTGAAGTATTTAAGGAAGGATCATAGATTTTGCATAAGCATTAAGGCTGGGCATTTTGGCCCAGCCCGTGGGCCCGCTAGCCCGGCCCAGAAAGATGCCTGGGTTGGGCCAACATTATTTGGCCTGCAGGTCGGGCCAGGCTAACCCGTTGGTTATATTTAGAATAGCATTTATTTTACCTTATATATATATTAAATAAGGTTGGGCCTGAGCTTATGAAATGGCTCGTTGGTTGGCCCGGCCCAGCCAAAATATATATAATATATATTTTTTTTTTATGTTTTATATATATAATATATAGTATATTAATATTAATTTAATATATTATGTATTGTAAATTAGGGTTATATATATATAATATATATAGTAAAAATGATGTCAATTATATGTTTAAGAGTTTTTAGTATTTATTAAAGTATAATTTATATAATAAATTATATATTAAATTATATTTTGATTAAAAAAATATAGAACATTAATATTTAAAAAAATTGGCTTGCGGCCCACCTTTTTAGATGGGCTAGCCAGG
>CAODLS010810557.1:0-12064 GCA_948243855.1 Flueggea neowawraea | reverse complement strand
TTGGTGATTTATAGTTGGAGCAAGCAATTAAGATATAAACAAAAGAAGAGATGACGAGAAAAACAAGTGTGTTGGTGGCCTTGAAACACATAAGCATTGCAATTGCAAACCACACAAACACAAGTAATTGAAAGCATTTTTTGCTATAAAGATAGTGAGGTGTTTGTTTGCAATAAATCGAGTGATGAATTATAGATAATAAATTGATACATAGGTTAATTAAGAAATGAAAAAGTAAGAGAATGAAATGTGTTTTAAAATTACAACATATATAAATTATGCCAAATATTATTGATTGTCCTTGGCTCTTTTTTATTCTGTTAAAAAAAATTATGTCAAATATTCTCTCTCTGATATATATATATATTTGGCAAACTGTGAGGTAGAAAATTTGAGTCCCTAAATTGTGCGTGACATGCAAATAGAATCAATTTTTTAAAGACGACAATGTGTAATTTTTAAATTCAAGATGCACTTATTGGTGCGTGTCCATGCCCTTTAAAAGCTGCCCAACCGTGTAACTTTCTCTAATTTCGCCTAAGACATAAGCAGGCCTGAAATGAGAGTTGGTAAGTCCCAGTTACAATTGGCACGTGGAGTTTTAGCTCATTACTCTCCAGCTTCGCTTTTTCTGGCCCAATAATTACACTAACGGAGGTATTCAAAACTGATTACCAACCAAGTGGTACTACTCTATTCTTTTCTATTGAAGCAAGATCGACTTTATAAGGGAATTGAGGTCTTTTCTTCTTTGATCGAGAAATGGAATTGAGGTCTGAGACCTAAAAATATACTAACTTAATAATAGGGTTTACGTCAGTAATTCTGGCTTCAACAATTCATAGACTAGCATACAAATATTATTGGTATACACTGGTTAAAGTTGACTCGTTCACATCTTAACAATTCTTGCATCTCTTAACTCTGATTTGGCAACAAGGGAGTTTCAGATGCATTGATAAACATTGACTAAAAATTCAAATATCTCTTCCCATACCCATTTGGTTGTCGTTGGTACTTTATCGGAGAAGGAGTTCTGACTAAACAAGAGAGACTTGTATCCCAAAAAAATACAGTTGACTTTACCCAACAAAATTAGAGATAGCACACAAAACAAACTAATTATTAAATTATTAGATAATCTTCCCAATAATTGTCAAATCGTACAAACTAGATAAACAAACTTTTAATTCAGTGTTAATAATTTGACCCTTGGCGGACTTAAAGGATAAGCATGAAGTACGTCTTCGTACGAAACGAATACCAAATTCTCTCATATAATAGACCTAAAGTTTAAAGGACATGTCGTTGTTCTTGAGCCACAGTTAATTATTTTGATTTGATCAGTGTTTTTTTCAACTTTTCGTTAATTTTAATTGTTGGCTCTACGCAACAAACATTTTTCATTTTTTAAAAAACAGAAAATAAAATAAAAATTCTATTGATACCAGTCATGAAAAACTGTGTTTAGAAATTACAACTTCGTTTGGTTTCTACAGATGATTCTCTCAATGCCTGGAGCCCTGGACATGGACAACAATTAGACGTGTTGAGAATCTTATTGTAGCGATTTCTCTTTTTTTGGTGTAAGTAAGGGAGATACTAGAAAGAGCCGGACCAAAAAGAGCCGAACAAGTCGACATCACACACACCTAACTATTTGAGAGGTGGAAATGAAAAAGCTATGGAATTAAGCCCATTTGGCCATGAGAGACATGAGACCAGCACCTAAAAGAACATCAACAAATGATTTGATTTGGAGCTTGATGCTACCCTGTAGCTTCGACCCATAAATTCAGCGGCAAGAAGGTCCACCAGTGCCATGGATATCAGCAGTCCAGCAGAAGAAGCGTTCAGCAACCCTACTGCGATCAGTGCTATTGGGTTGTTTTCTTTGTATGTCTTTGACGATCCCATTCCAAGTGCTGTCCCAAATGGTGTTGTTACGGAGAAGAAAAATGGCATCACTGCCTTCTTCATTAGATTGTATTCCGCCTGTGTTTACAACTTATTTCATTAATTAACCTCACAATGGTGATTTCAGTACTACTAAACTATGTTAATTATATTGAGATTAGGCTGATGTTTGCTGATTAATTACCTGAAGAATGCAACCACCAAGACCCATTCCTTCAAACATTTGATGGAAGCAAAGAGCAGCCACAAGACCTCTGATTGTATACCTGTTGTTTGAGGCACCTAGAGACAGGCCTATAACAACTGAATGAACCACGAAACCAAGTTCTAGTACCTGCCAATTATTAGCACCAAATAAAATAAAATTAATTCAACAACAATTAAATACAAATTGGAATCTTTGATTGGCTCTAGTCTACGTATCAGAGTAAAAATTATTAAAAGAAAAAATCAAAACATGATAAAAGAAATAAATCTAACCATGGCAATATTTTGTATGGTGGATACTCCTTAGAAGGTTTCTTTTTCTTCTTTGGGTATATGCAACGCTTCTTTTTTAATAGAATTAAATCCAAATCCGAGATGATATAGAGCCAATTAATTAGAGATATTCAATTCCTACAAATTTATCAATTTAGATCTCTAATTATGTGGAGGCTTATATCATTGTTTTGATCAATTTTCTATTAATCAAGAAATACATCAATAAAAGAGGAAAAAACATAGCAAACCAGCAAACATATTACAGTAAATATTTTTGCCACTTTAGACTAGTATTCAACTATTCATGTATGTAACTGCGTTCACCTTTTAACATTAATTGTTTTATACAATCTGGCCAATTTATTTCTAATCGATTTATACTCAAAACAAATACCCACTCTGATTGATATAAGAAATTCATAATTTATCTAAGTCAGATAATAGATTAAGAAAGATTTTTTTTTTCCCATCCCTAAACCTTCAAAAGATAGTTGTGACCGGTTAATAGTTACAATCTTCTCCAAGATTTAAATTGGAGGGATCGCCTTATCAAGAATGATAAAAGGGAAATGCACAATTTTAGGTGTGAAAAATCGAAAGAGAGAAGAAAACTAGATGGTTTAGAGAAAAGAAAACTGAAATGGGTCAATGGAAGAAGCAAGACAAGTCCAATGAGGTAGAGTCCAGTTTAAAGAGAGAAACCAAGCCAGATCAACTATTCTTGTATTCATAGATGCATGTATTTGCTACTAAAGAAGGATGGGATACATGATAGTAACCAAAATTAGAAATATGTTTTTGCGCCGGTCATAGAGGGACAAAAGGTCTACATTAATGGTGGGGAAGACATTAATTAAGCCAAGATCTCAAAAACAAATCTCCATCATCAAATGTTGCTTTCATACACCCCTATTCCATTATCATTAAATTATCATTTAACAATCAATGTGCCCATTAAAAAATTTTATTATTCTTCACATATTTCAACTTTATGACGGCACATTGATTCAAGCTAACAAGGTGGGTGGTGGTGGTACCAATAATAGTAATTAGATAAAAGTGGCACAAAAGTATAATCAAGTTGATAAAAAAATAACATGTTCATTTCACTTTGTACAAAAAAAAAATCATGTTAGAAGGACTTGTAGTGATTAGTTCATTCATAGGATTCCAAAACAAGCTTTTGATCTCTATATAGCTCTTGCTTTTTTAATGCATCACGAAATTTTAAAAAATATATTTTTTTGATCGGTACCGCCAATCTTGACATCAATCGTAGAGTCGTTTTGACCGAGTAATAGATTTACAATTGAAATTGCATAATTGGTATGATAAAAGAACTTGATGGGGTTTCAAGCTAGGGTACGTAATTGCAATTGAATATGATTATTTTCCCCATTAATTGAGATTGTTATTTGTGAACCTAATGAAACCATTTAAATGCAATGAATTTTTTGGAGATAATCCATTAATTTGCTCAAAATCATATTGATATGGGATAACACAATTCAAACAGATGGTAGCCAAATGCAAGTGTACTAATCAGACACAATGCATGTGATCTTCTCTGTTCGATAAGAACAACCCTTTCCGAATCAGTACCTAAATGGCCCGAAAGATCGAGACTCCTATGGGACTAAAACCGATAATGACCTTTGGGACATCATCATATATTCAGAACAGAGAGGACACAAAAGCTTTCCAGGACCACTTCAATGTGACAATTTCATGTTCACTTTAAGAATACAGTTAAAAAAGGACTTTAGTAAACGACATCTGCGGTAGTCTGAAGCACTACATCTTTCAAGCAGACGTATGAGTCCATACCAATTTGACATGTGGATCAAAGACAAAAAAATCTCATTAGCGCATTATCATGGATATTCTCCAATCATGTGAAGTCATGTGGTACTATAATCTAAATCTTGAGGCATATAAAAGTTTTAATTAACTATGTAACATCAGATATGTTTGAATTTTAAAATATTCATTTTTTAGGTTTAGTTATCATGTTCTAGGAAAAAATGGAAATGAATTTGATAGATGCGGGTCTATAATTACAAATGGTAGAAAAGAAATGCTTTTATGATTTTCTTGAATAAGATTAGAGAAACTAAAGTGGATAAGAAGGAAACATTTTTGTGTTACTTGAATGTGATTGAAAAGGTTTGCGCCCAAAAGAATTGTGCATAAATATATAGAGCAGTGTGCAACAATTATGTCATACACCGTGGAAAAGTGTGAGAAATTTCTACCCTGACAAGAGGGTGAGAGGTACGTAATTGGATTGTAAGACCATCAGAATACAAATTCCAAACTCAACAATTTGGAGTTAACCAATATGTCAAAATCCCAAACTAAAAAAAAAAGAAAAGAAAAAGTAATTTTTGAGAAAAAAAAAAGAGAAGAAAATAGTGGAAGGAAGTGGGGTGTAAGGAAGGAAAAGTGACACGACATGGAACAAGAAACGGGTATATGTTACGATGACACGACAGGGACTACACGTTTGAAAAAGACTGCCCCTACGTTGTTGGGTCCCACGACGAAATATCATCAGACTGGGGAGTGGGACCCACAAAAGTTTCTTTTGTCTTGATTCAGTCATCAGTAAAAAAAAACTAATAATGGTGTAATAAGATGGAAAATACTCTTAGTCTTTTGTGCGTTACTGAGGAGGCCCAGTTTTGTCGGCTTTGCACCCTCCAACATCAGCAGTTAAATTTTTACTCTCTTCTTTTCTCAATATTGTAAAGACACTGACGCAATTGGCATGCAACCACTGCACTGCGCTGGGTATGGTAGTAAAAGCATTCGCCCCCCACTAACGTACGCTTTCTGCAGGTTCTCTGCGTATTTTTAGGGTTATCTTTTTTTCAGGTTCATGTTCATTACCTTTCTCTGCAAATCCACCTACTTTTTCTTTTTTTTTGTATGTAAACCCTCCAAAAAAAAAAAGAAAAATGAAAGTTGTGATGTGTTGGAGGAAGCATGCAGGCGTCCCCTTCTTTCTTTCTTTCCTTTCCTTTCCTTTCCTTTCGACTTTCTAGATTCTTGGGCCATGCGTTCTTCGGTTCATGTATTTCATTCATATGACTACACATTTATTTACTTAAATCATATATATAACTTTATAATTTTGAAAATTTCAGCTACAAATCTGCAAGAAGAATGATTTTAAAACCCACCTACCCCGATTAAGTTAGTCTAACTGAGTTAATTTATCGAAATATCATCTATATCTTTAATTGGCCAAATTGGGGTAGATGACGACTGATATTTTTTCAATTAAAAATTATAAATAAGTTACGAGATATTTGTTTGAGATAAATTTAATAAAAATAAATTGTAGAAATTGATTGCATCGAAAGCGACACGTCTACGATCTAATCCAAATAAACATTGTTATGGACTGTAAAAGATTTACTTAAATTTAAATTTAATAGCATCATATATATAACTGAATTTATGAAATAATAGATGATGTGAAATAATAGATCATATACAAATGGTATTAGGGCAGGTATGGGGTGGATTGGATTGAAGCAAAGAAGAAATTAATGTACGGTCACGAGGAGGGACAAGCAGCTTTTACTTTTTGATGATTTTGTAATTTCCTTTTTTGTTTTGGTTAAGTTTTGTTTTCAGTTTTCATTTTCAACGGCCGTGCCATGCAGTGCCGGTTCACACGTGGTGGGCCCACTTGGTCTGACGTATCAGGCCTTCCTTTGCCACTTGGCACATGTTCTACTTATTTCCTAATTCCTCCCCCTTCCCATTTTTTCTTCCTTTTCACCCTTCTTCCTCTTTATTTATGTTCCACTTGTTTATTTTTTTATTTTTCCCTACTATTCCATTCACTCAATTAATTACACGCAATAAGAAAATATAATAGAATGAAACTAAATAAAAATTTATACACCCATAATGACTACAACTAAAGATGTGTGACACTCTATTTTTAATTAATATAAAAATAACGTATAAATAGATTGGAATGTTTCAATTAAATTTTAATTAGCGTACCATAACCATTAGAAGCAGAGTTTTTTGATCAAATTATTAATTTCATAAAATTAATTCACAAAAATCTTACAGAACAAAAAAGGTACCTTGGCACTGCTAATTTGGGGTGGCTTCACTTTTAATTGGACATAATTATGCATAAACACATGAAACAAGAGGGATTAAAGTGAATCAAAAAAAATGTAAGATGAAAAAAGTAAAGAAAAAGAAGAGAGGATGACTCGTTTCATTAACGACTAATCTTTAAAACTTTTGCATCCAACATTGTGCAAAACTCTATTTGGACGTCACAAGGTTTATGACTTATTATATATTAATTGTGTTCTATAAGTAATTTCTTTAAACCTTTTAAAGATAAATTACTCACTATGACTTAAGCACATGCGTCCATATAAAACTTCCTTTTATATCGCATTCGCTCCCACTAACCCTTTTGGGCAAAATCAAATCTTGGGGATTTGCACCTTTGCGTAATAGAATTAAGCTATCTATCATGCTCAATGAGATCTAAGCTTGAATCTTCATTCAATATTGAGCATCATATAGCTTAGGTTAGTCTTTGAATATAGAAGAACTAGAATTATTTGTATTTAACTACAATAAACAATTTGAAGTAGCATAGTTTTAAAGACCATCTTAAAGCTCACAAATAATTCATGAGTTGCAAGAACACGTATTAACTAAAATACTAAATCTCATTTCCATAACCAATAAACAAAACAACTATTGATTGTTTAAAGGAAGCAATCTAATAGGAAATTAAACTAATTAATGGTCCCAAAAGCTAGTAAATGATAATACTAGAAATATAAACTTTAGCAACTAATTGCTTTCGTTAGTGTCTCTAGTTAATGAAGATCCTTACATTCAATAATGAAATCTTCAACCCTCTATCCATTTACTATCATCTTCTTAAGACTCCCACATTTCAAATAAATGTGTCTTCTACTTCATGTATCATATACTTAAGAAGTAGAGAGATGAAGGATCGAACTTAAAGTAAAAGCTTTAATGTGCTTATATTTATAAAGCTCATCGAGGTACTTCTTGCAATCATTATTCCAATATAATGCTTAGTATTTCTGTGATGAAAAGACTTATTATTCTTTTCTTTCCCCTTCTCATGTTTTTCTTACAATGGGTTTGGGCTTAGATATAGACTTTCTTATCTTTAGCCCTTCTAGTTCACAATCTTTGATGGAAGTGGGATCAAACTTCTTCTATTGCCCTGAGAACCATTCTCAAATTTCATTTCCAATTAAAGAAGTCACTTTCATAAAGCTAATTTTCCTTCCTAAGGATTGTATGGAATATCGCTTGGTTATTAGAGTTCCACAATATAAATCAATAGAAAAATAAGTAACAAACACCATTTAAAGTAAGGTCTTTTACATTTAAACAGTTGATCCCACTATTTTGTCAAGACAATTGCCCTCCACATTGACTCGTAAAATACTTAAATTTTACTAGTGGCCCAAGATCCATATTTCACTTAAAATTAAGTTGGCTTTGGCTCAACACTTGAAATTAGGTTATTTAGGTAAGCAACGACTTGCCAATTTCACATTGCAACTCTTGGATAGTTGAGCGACAACCATTTGTCCTATTTCATCTTTTCAATGAAATAACACCCAACTCTATGCCTCTAGATATAATGGATGCATTACCGTAATGGTTACCATTATAAAGCTAGTTAAGTCCTAGACCCAAATGCACTACAAGGGTGAAAAATATATTTATTATATTAATGTTTCTATCTCTCACCCAAGAGGGTTGTACACAATGAATGCATTACCATAATGGTTACCATTGTGAACCATAATGAACTGACTAAGTTTGAAGTGGCACTCTGCTTTGGCAGAACCTATCAACAACTAATATAGTCACTGTTGCATCATTGCAAATGGAAGGCATCATTATTAATGGACTTAATATTTTGTTGGAGGGATTTTATTCTTGAAGTTAGAAATTTGATTGAGCGGCCCTACAAATATATACTAGTGCGACGTTCATTATCACATTCACAAAAATAAAGTGTTACATGGTTATTTAGGTAAGGAAATTCTTTCCAATTATATCACATATATAATTTTTGAATTCTATGGGATTTTGACATCAAATGTCTCAACAAGTGAAATCCCATCTTATCATTTCGTTTGACAACATACATCATCCATACATGCATCACATACAAGTATAAATAAAGGCATAGTAAAACGTGACATGACATGGCCCATAAAATGTGGAGATCAAAGACTTAACCTTTAAGCATCCTCGTCTTCATGGGCTTGTCTTCATGACAACAAACGGGCCTCCATTCTTCCTTTTGTCCTCATTACAAGTAAATAACATTCATATACTATTCTATACTAAAGTAATAAATAAAAGACACACATGTTGTGTCATAATGCCATATTAAAAATAATTACATAACAAAATCCCACAAATATAACCTGCCAATCACATTGAACATACAAAAAGGGCAATGCCATGCACCATGCAAAAACACATACGCACATATATGTTCATACACCACATTCACAACATTTGAAAACTAATTTAAATTTACCAAAGAGGGTTACCAATGGGTTCATAAATCCATTGCATGAATTGTTCAACTCTTGAATAAATGATGCAACTAGTTTCAAAATCATTTGCCAAATAGACAAACTTTAATAAAAAAATTTAATGTGAATTTCTCTCAATTACAACTAATACAATTTTAATTGAAAACATTAATTTAAAATTATCATATTTTAAATCTATGTATTAAATTTAAAATTCACCAATTTTAAATAAAACAAAATTTTAGTGCATTGAGTATGGTGCACAGCATGCATAGTATTGGACAATCCAACCTACACACTTGCCCACACCATTTTGAACCTTAGGGAGTCAGTTCTAAACTGATTTTGAGTTCAATACAGATCTGGTTGTGTGCCCACAATGGTGCATATCAATTAGATCATTGTGTCGTGCCACAATGGCTCGTGTGCAAGTCGCTTTGGACATTCCATCGCGATACGCTTCACGGGTAGCCACTAAATCAAGATAATAATTATCAAATCACATTCAATAACAATTATTAAACTTGTTTAGATCAGTAGAAATTAAATCAAATTTAGTTTCTTAGCTTAGATTTGAAAAATCATTGTTTTACGGCGAACCAACGACAATCGTTGCATGCTTTTCGCTTCGAACACTTTGAACCATAAAACTTTTTTAAAACCATTTTAAAAACAGTAGCAAATACACAATTTTGAAACTAAATCATAAATCCCATTAATCAATTATCAACATAATTGAACAATCCAACGACAAACGCAACATACAACAACAATATATCGCATATAATGTAATTTGTTGTATTGATTCTTTGCAAGTGGCTCTGAAACCACTGTTGGATAACGTGTAAGTAAAATACAGCAAAATTTTAAATTTTTTTTACACATTATCAAATTCCAAAATCCATGCAATCAATCGATACATACAACAAAAGTAGGAGTTACGAATGATTACCTCGTAAAACAACGAATAACTACGAAAAACATGATTGAGTCACGAACTTGTTGCTCCTTTTGTGTTAGGTGGGCCACTCCACAACACCAAAATTATGGTGTCTCTATTGGTATTCTCACCATGTTGGTCAACAATCACGGCTAGGAGTTTGCGGCTCAGGAATGGTTTGAATCGGTGCGCTATGAACACTTTTATGGAGCTAGGTGTTTAGAGGTTTGACAATAAAAAGGGCAACAAGGGCATCAACGTTTTGCTCTCCCTATGAAAGACTTGGGCTGCCAAAAATTCACTTAAAAGACCCTTAAATACCCTAGTCCAAATAGGGTTAGGGTTTTCTAAACACCTCCTACAATGTCTCCATAATTCTAGCCCACTGCAAGTGAGATACCTTCCTATCTTGTAGGAAGATATTCCAAATCCTTTTAGAATTCATTATGGACGACCAAAACCACTTTTTTTGCAGCAAATTAAATTCATTCTTATATTAGGAATGGGCTTAATTAACCCTAATTAAATCAGGCTTAATAGGCTTTGAGCTTCTACCCATTAAACAAGTGCAAACGCAATATCTGCAAGCCTGTTGCAACAAATATCCAAGTCCAACAAAGATTTATATTTTATTCAATTATCCAATAATTAAATAAATATGGAGAATCTTAATTTAATTAGGACTCATCTCAAGATGTCCTTAATCAAATTAAGACTACTTACTATTGCGTTCTAAACCCTTAGTATTGACACACACTAGTCAAACTAGTTTTGTCGTTTCTCAAATCCTATTCATAATGGGAATCCTATCTCAAATAGGAATCCTAATCGAATCAGAACTCTCAAAATTGAGAATGATCCAAGTGTTAGAATTAGTTCTATTGAAACATAAGATGATAATTAGTTTCCATTTTAGAACTTATCCTAGTTACACTAGGACTCCCATTTCGATTAAGAATCATAGTCAAACTAGGACTCTCATATGAAATGAGATTTTTGGGTTTCTAAATTAATTAGGTATCATCTTAAGGTATCATATACATTTAGGTCACCTATTCGAGTATGTTCATCCATGAGTCAAAATAGGATTACTCACTTGAACATTATTCATCTCATGAATAACGTTATCCCTACAATGTGTTATTATGTGTGACCCTATAGGCCCTCATTCACGAGGGTAGTAACTTAGGATGTGACTCATAAATTACTTAGTAAGATTGGGCCCTAGCTAGCCATCATATCCCAAGTGAACTCGAGTTGTCGTGGAGCGACTTATGCCAGTCATGGAAGATTACCGTGTAATTTATCCCTTGTCATTTCGTGTCTCTTCGAGTATAGGGCATGGATAGTGTCAACCCCTCACCTCGAAAGAATTCATCAATTAGCAAGTTAAGAGAAACTATAACAAATTGATTCAACTTCCCAAGTTGCAACCAATTAGACCATGGTCATGGATTTAAGTTCTCTTTACTCAATTGATGGGTCCAATGAGACACTTTCCTCATATTACTAAGGGTGACAATCTTATTTTGATCACATACCATAATCAAATATTTTGTGATGCAACCCAACATTCACCTCTTTAGCAACCCTAAGCAGGTTGTGTAGAGTGGGATCAAAGTTACATGACTAGACATTAGTATGCCATGGTGATCTCAAGTCAAAGGACTACTTACATCATCTTCCATAATTAAGAGTTATCCACTAACACTCAAGTAATCTACCATGTGGTCTCTCAACAGCAGGTCAGCCCAGTACCCACATTAACGCTTAATTGTGCGCCCACACATTTGGCGTTGTTATCACATAAATGCTTTCCATGGGGAAATGGAACCAACCAAACCATGTAATAGCCTCGCTGATTGTCGACGCTCAATGCCGACAATCGTTGACTATGGACATTTAGATATAGTGTTCAAGTATCGATGTGTTCCCCGCCATCTATGGCACACAAGGTGTGAACCTACTATATCATGGATATCGTTTCATTGATCTAATCATACCAACCAAAATGATTCTCCTATCATATTAATTAGCGAAACGAAAACATGTCTTTTATATTTTGTTATTGTTACTTATGTGGTGCCCTTAATGGTTGGCTCCTAGGACACTTACACTAACAATTGGACAGTAT
>CAODLS010810471.1:0-10242 GCA_948243855.1 Flueggea neowawraea | reverse complement strand
AAAATTTATTATGTTCTTTTGCCTCTCAATATATTTCAAGTAGTAATCTTTTGCCTACTACTTAGAATATTTGTGAAAAAATTATGCAAATTTTACAATGTTTTAATAGTGCCACTAATTTTTTTAGTCATGTTTATAAACCCACTTTGAATGAGTTTTTAGAACAAGCATTAAACATAGCTGGTGCATTTAACGAGGGCGAGAAAATTGAAGAAATTCAATATTCCGTCCTTCAAATGAAATTAAAATGGTTAAATTATTTTAAATTTATTCCTGATATTTATCTTGTTGCATTTATTTTTGATCCTAGGATTAACAACAAATTTTATTTTTTGAAAAATATTTTGGAAACTTATTATTCATTGTTAGGATTAGAAAATGAAGATGATATTGATGTTTTACAAATTGTTACTAGAGTTAGACTTTTAATAAATGAATTATTAGAATCTTTTTTCTATTACTTGTCCAAATGATGAATCTGGTTCATCCTCACTTCCACCTATCCCTACATCATCCTCATCACTGTTCTTGGGATCCAAATTGATAGCGGATAGGCGGAAAAAACCAAGGAGTTCTTCAAGCTCTCATAACGAATTTGAAGTTTATCTAACCACTGTTTTTTAGGTTGATGGTGATTTTCAGATTTTAGATTTTTGGAAGCAATACAAGATGACATTTTCTACTGTTTCAAAGGTTGCACTCCAAGTACTAGCCGTTCTAGCCTCTATCGTGGCAGTTAAACAACCTTTTAGTAGTGGATGCAACATTTTAGATTCTAAGAGATCGAGATTAGCTCCTGATGCGTTGGAAGCTCAAGTTTGTGTTGATGATTGGTCAATGACGCTTCAAATGACTCAAGACCAACTCCATTCATCATCATCCGAAGGTGATGAGTTATTTGATACCGCTTCCACAACAAACACTTCTGACTCCAACGACGAGAGTTAGTTTAGTTTTTTCCTTTTTTACTTATATTTTAATTTATCATGTATTGTTAATTGTTGTATAGCTATATTATATAATTAAATTTGGTATTGTAACCACGGTATTCCTCCGCCACAAGTGAGGACATCTAATAAAATTTAATGAGTTTTTTTTTCTAATTTTGTTTAAAATTATGTGATGTAATTACTAGTAGAATAGTTAATTTGTTTGAAAATTATTAAAAAAAATCTTTGAAATAAAATGTATTATTGGTATTATAGTTAATTATTGAATATAACAAAATTTACAAACCGGAAAAAATTTGACGGAATAAAATAACGGGTTAAAAACAAAATTTTGAAAAAAAAAAGGAAACCGAACCGAATCTGAACCGACGGTTAAACCGGTCAAAACCGATTAAAACTGAATCCGAAACTAAACCGAAACTGGACCAAACCGTAAAAACCACGGTTTAGTTTCGGTTCTCATATTTGACAAATCGGAACCGGCAATACCCCTACTCAGAGGGAATGTTGATATCCTTGCTGGACAACTTTTCCGATGTGTCTTTCATGTTTCATCGGCGATGTGCTTACGTGGACAACTTGTGGGCCTACCAATGTCTGACTACTGACTAGTACCACCAGCCACGTTGCTGAACAAATCAGAGGCCGTTTGGTAACAAAACAAAGCTTTAGAGGGGTATACAGAATAGGAATAGAATTGAGATTTTGATTCTAATTTTCAGAATTTATTACTATTGTGGACTGGACTCTATGAACAACACTGAATTAATGATTTGTGAGAATCATTTTTGAGACTTAATATCCCAGCGTAACCTCCTGGGAGGTGGTCCAACGGGAAAAGGAACAAAGTTCTGTGGATGTCCCGGGTTCGAGACCTACCCAGGTTTCCTCGAAATCCTCCGAATATCTCTTTGGGTATATCCCTCCGTGGACTCTCAACGGATGTCATGGTGAGTGAATCTCGGTTACCGCTAAACAAGCGACATGTCAAGCGGGGAATAAATGCATGTATGATCATATTCAGCAGAGAGGTATTCACCCTCGGTAGTCCCCAACTATCCTTTCTGCTGACAAAAAAAAAAAAACCAGCGTAAGAGACTTGCACACTAAAGGAAGTTGGAGGTGATTGGCTCATCCTCCAGAATCCTGACACTAAAGATAGTTATCGACAAATTGTCAATATTTTTTAGAGAATAAGAGATCTCTATTTATACAGGAGTGGAATGATATTGATAAAATGATCGAAGATCTCTTTTAGAAATCTGAATGTAGAGCTGCTCGTGGGACTCGGAGATATCTGAGCTCTTGTCTTCTTATTTGCTTCTTTATCTACATGTGTTAAATGTGCCTTCTAAATTAAGGGATTCTTGATTTCAAAAAAAAAAAAAGGGATTCCTTGAAGTAGGGTTGCTTGTGGGACTAAATTTTTTTTTTTTGCATTCAACTGAATACTCAAACCGAAAATAACTATTGACCTTGATTTTTTTCCAAATCGAACAATCCCTTAATTTTTTATTTCGGATGATTCTAAATTTTAGACAATATTTGTCTTAAACTAAAGAACCAAAACTAGAACCGAAAATAAATAGTATTTTTTATATATAACATGATAGATACACACTCACTATAGAACATGATTACCCATTTAACTAATAAAAGAAATTGGTTTGATTAGCCATTTAAATGATAAAAGAAACATGGTAATTTAGAAATTAGAAGTTGATGTTGCACATTAACTTGAAAATTGAAATTGAGGCACACTATAATGTATTGCTCTTTGTTTTGCTGAATCTCGCCTCTGTTTTGTCATCTTTTCATTTAAAATAGAAAACAAAATGACGTTAGAAAGAACAAAACTACAATGTTTTGAGCCAACACAGACACAATAGGCTTAATTGTATTAGCTTGATATTATGCAGGAAAACAGTGACGATATGATGATTTCAGAATCGGTTTTTGCACTTATCACGCTTTTGTTTGATTGTATTAGTTTGATATTATGTGTTTGATATGAATTTATTCCCTACTTTGATTGTATTTGGTAATTTAATTGAATGTATTTATGTAATTTGTGCTTTTAAGATGTGGATAGTAGGACATTTTTATATGTAAGTTGAATCTTGTTAAGAAAAATCTGCAATCTGTCTTGTCCCAAAACCATTTTTCCATCCTGAAATCCTCGAATCTCCATCTCATCTTGTCCCAAAAATTTGTTATAAAATGGGAGAGTGATTTTAGAGTTATGAGACAGGACTGGATTCACCTAAATTGGGATCTTTGAACTTGGGATGGAACCGAAGATTCACAAATCTCCGTCCAGTCCCAACCTGTGAGGAGCCCTACCTTGAAGTAGATTTTGCCTTAAGGGACATAACATCTTTGTACTTGACTTTTACCTTGGTCGGACTCAGCTTGTTTAGTGGATTTAATGAGCTCTAAACCCATACCACATCAATTTCGTTCAAATGAACCTCACCAAATTTTACGTAATTCATTAATTTTGGATTTGATTGTTTGGTTCATATAACAATTTGAATTCGCATCTAAAAATTCAATTTTACAGAATTAAACATAATTAACTCAAATTTTATTAAAATTGATATTGCAAATGAACTCTAGAAATTTAATTTAAAAACATTTTTTGATAAATTACTTGTTTCTTTCATTTTAATTTGAAAGATATGCATGGAAGGAACAACAAATGAATCCCTGCCCGACACTCAGGGCAAGTTAGATGTCGAAGCGACCTTTCTCGGGCATCTAGTTACATCACACTAGAAGGTCGAGTATATAGGTTAGGTCCTACATGGTTAGTACCTATGTAGCACAAAAAAGGAAAAGAAAAATGTCAATTTTTAAAAATATTGGGAACGAAAATGCTGAAAAAATGTGTAAATAATAAAAATATAGTAAAATATAAGAATATATTTAAAAATAATTATAACTTGAAATTTCCTTAATAATAAAAGAATCTAAAACTTTCATAAAAAAAAAATAAGACAACGTATTTAATATAATATATTATATTTTATGATATTTCCTCCATGTTAACACCTTCATTTCGCATGATAAGATTTGATAAAAGAAGTATTATTCTATGAATTATCGTTCTTATTATTGTTAGAGACCATATTTGCCATTGATCTAACAATTTCTAATTTGTAGCTAATACCATAGCCAAGTAATAAATTTAGGCCCAATAAAATAATAAAATCTGCTTTTAAGCCCAATGAATCACGTTCCTTCGTCAGTTCTTCTTGTGACTCTCTTTCCTAACTCTTCTCTTGTTCCTCTCTCTCTCACTCTGATCTCTCTCTCTTCCTCGTCACTTTCTCTACCTAATCTCTACCACCATAACTACAACAACCACTAACAGCAACACCAACAACTTTCTTCTTTTTATTTCTTTCTCTAGACTATTTTTCAACCCCATTTATGTCGAACCCAGTCGAACTCAGCCTTTGAAATTCAATGACATCCACCATAACAACAGAGGCAGAGATCCGGTTGATTAAGTGTACAAGGATGGCTTGATGTTTTATAATGGATCTGGAAACGCGTTTCGTAATCAAGAACATTTTCAAATTTTTGGTTTATTTAGGAAACGGGTCCGAAATGTTTTTTTAGAATTTCCCGACATTTCAGTTTCGAAGAAGTTTCCGAAACGCCGAAACTCCTAACCACCTACGGTTCCATGCAACATAGGTTAGCACCAAATGCTGCGATGTGAGAACTAGCTCTTTTAACAGGTCCAAACTTTACAAGCATAAATGCAGTTGATGGTCGAGGATTTGTAGACTCCGCTGCAGGCACAAGCATCTCGATGGCAAATAACAAAGACTGTTTTAAGAGCAGTCACAGATACTAACTCAATTGATACGCCGATGTAATGATGCAGGGACGTCTGCACCATCAATTGATGACTAGTATCATGTTTTTAGTTTATTAGAGCATCTCCAAAATGGTGCTCTTTTTTTCTAATAGTACTTTTGATAGAAATAGAGAGTATTTAATTTTATAAAGTCAAAATTAAAATCATCTTTAATGGTATTCTTTGATTTTACGTTCTATGTTGTTAACTCTAATAAATAGAAAATTCAAACAAAATGACTATTGGAGAAGAAGGGATGGATAATTAAAATAAAATGAAGAAAAAGAATAAAATACATAGAAATTATAAACTTCATTAATAGAAAACAAAATAAAGAGTGACTTTGGATTCTGTAGAAATAGTTAATGAGATTCATTCACTCTTTATCTTATTTTTAAATATAAAGAATGAGATAAAAAATGAGATAAAGAGTTGGTTGAACTTCAATTTTATAGAATGACAATGACTCTTTGTAACAAAGAGCATTGTTATAATTTTAAAGAGAGCATTGGAGTGGAAAGTAATGACTCTTTGACAATATCATCCAAAACATATTCTCTCTCATTTCTTCAAAGAATACTTTTTAAAGTTTTGACACACATTAAAAAAAATGATTAATAAGATGGTACATATATTATCTTTATTTATTCTAGTGGAGGTAATTGGAATGTAGTTATTCAAAACAATTTAATAAGAAAGTAAATATAAAAGAAAATAATAAAAAGCTTGGGACAATTACAAAAAAATTCCGAAAAAAAATTTAAATTTCTAAAATGTAAGAGCATTCAAAATATTTATAAAAATACTCACATTTTTAATGTAGTTTCAAAACTGCCCACTTTTGACTTTTTGACCACCATTTGACAGCGCGTCAGAAGTTTGATCGCGTATTGACCACGCGTTTGACCACACGCCAAAATAAGTACAAAACGAGAACAATTTGTTCTCATTATTTCAGATACAAAAATGAGTACAAAAAGAGTACAAACGAGCAAATGCATACAAAATTTGGTACAAATTGAACATAAACGAGTACAAAAACGAGAATAAATCAAGTATAACGAACAAATGCATACAAAAATGAGAAATAATTGATCACTTTGACTGCTAAAAAAATGAGTACAAAATGAGTACATCTCACAAATATTTTTGAATTTATTTGGTCAATTATACAAAATGAGCAAAAATTCTTCAATTGGTTCCATTCAAATTCAAATTATTTAAAAATTTTAAAACTTATTAATGAAAAAAATTAAGGGTTTTTGTTATATTTTTACAAATTTACAGGGATTATTAATGTAATTTTTAAAAAATTGCATATCTCCATCTTTTTCCTCCTCCTCCATGGCTTGGCAAGGTTACGAACTTATGGCAGTCTATATGGAGTAATGTCTCTAACACCACCACTCACCTCCTCCGCCATGTCAATCACCATCCAAACCACCACCAACTAAGCCTCTCTCCCAACAAATCCACTAATTTCCACAATACCCAACTTCTTTCTCTCCAATAAATCCATTCTCACTTTCAGATCTGTAAACCATAACCTTAAACTATCCACCACTTTCAAAACCTTTACCACACTCAAATGCTCTACCTCCAATCTCGACACAAACGTGACGCCAAGACGGTTGGGTGACGAGAAGGCAGAAGCGACACGAGGAATGTTGGGCGACGGGGACTGAAGTAGCAGAGAGAGAAGGAAGAGAGGAAGTCGGAGAAGGAGACCAGGTGAGAAGAGGAGAGAGAAAGAAGAGAGGGAGAAAGTGAAGGTGAGGAGGTGAGAAATACGAGAGAAGGGGATAGGAGAAAGAAAATGATAAAAAGAGGGTATAAATATTTGGGCATAATTGAAACTATAATTTGAGATGTTTTATTTCTAAAATTATAATTAACTCTCTGATAATATTGAAATCATAATATAAAAAGTAGACAGGGAGGCAAATTTCCCAAAAATCTTCTTGATTTTGTAAAATGTCACTTATTTTGGTAAAAGTTAATTTATCTAAAAAAAATCTTTGAGGAAAGGAGGGAGTAAATCCGAAGCAAATACTTGATGGAACAAAAATATTGTCAAAATTTTAGACATAATTTTGAGGGAACAAAAATATTAAACTACCAAAATCCCGGAAATTTATTTTTTGCCATAAAGTTTACAAAACAACGAAAAAGATTATTCAATACAAACTCACTTTCCCAAAAGTAAAATATTGGGATTGAAAAAAGAAGGGAAATTATTTAGGTCATTTATAGAATTCAATCACCCAATAACCACAAGTATTACAAACAAATTTGATGCTTTCAAAACCAGCCATTGTAGCCAAAGCTTCAAATTCTTTCTTTGTCCTCTCCTTGGCTTCGAGAAGTGATATTAGCATACACATATCAAAGTGAAACACATTTCTCGAAATAGTGTCGCTCTCAGGAAATTCTGGCAATATTTTTCCACAACTATCACTTTTCCAGATTTCGGAAGAGCTTCATAACAATTTTGCAATATTTTCAAACATTTATCATCATCCCAGTTGTGTAGTACAGTCTGCAAAACGAAAGTTAAGTAGTTAACTTTAGATAGATAAATCTATTTAAAAAATAATGTTAAATACTAAATAAACATTTTGTTTTTCTATATGTAAATAAGCACTAGAAAATAAACAAACCTTCAAAAAAATGGCTTCTGCTTTGGGCAAATTAGTAAACATATCTCCTCCCACATGGTGGACACCTAGCAAAAAATTGAACTCCAACATTAACAAAAAAATGCACAACACATGCACGATAAAACTATCAAAATAATTATCAAATAATAACTAGCAACATTTAATGAATGAGTGAATGTGTTTGTTTAAAGTATATTAAATAATGAAAAAGTTTAGAGAGACGCATATATTTTTTTAAAGTTGATTGGTGAATTATAGATTATCTATCTCAAATAAACATCCTGTTATATTATTATAAATCGGAATGGTTTCAGGTCATGAGGTAATATACATTCAAAAAAAAATCGAATAATGTTAAATTAAAGTTAATTACCTGAAATTGTGGGTGCATCTTTAACCACAGCAGGCAAATCAAAGTTAATACCCTTAATATGAGGGCACTTAGTATTGAAAAAAGTGGTTCGTCCATGATGGGAGAATCAAACTCGGTGGGTCAAGGTGTGAACCGAAACAATGAACCGAGACCAATTGGCGAGTCCAATTGATATGGTCTCATAAGACCCATGTGCTAAACCTATTGGGTCCAAAGCCTATTTAAGGGCTTATAAATTGGTGGTGAAAGAAAGAATTCTTTCATTCTTTCCATCCCACTAAAACGTGAGAGAGAGAAGAAAGGAAGAAAAGAGCTCTTCTTCCACCATGTCACCTCTCTCCTTCCTCTACTTGATCATCATTCGTCGATGGTCCTGATCCGCGTGGCATCTTGGCTGCAAAACAAACAAGCACTCCCGTTGCCAACCCGACTGTGGTTTGCTCATGAGACCAACATAGTCTCGATCTTGACCTTGATGTCTTTCGCTGCTGGTTGGGTCGAGCGTCCGCTAGAATCAAGGTAGGTACCTCGAACCTACTATTATATACTGTTTATTTGTTAAACTGGTAGTTAGATTCCTTTAGTGGTATTAGAGAGGAGAACGAATTTTGGATTATGATTCAAAATTCTTGTTGGTCTCTATCTGTTATACCTACAGTAGATTTCTTGTATTCGACTATCTATCCCGAACGTCGTTTTTGGTTTGAGTTCGTCCGGAGCTGAAAACTGAAAGTTGGATTTTCAAAATTCTGATAAAAAATTTGAGATTAGCGACCTCAAAAACATTAGTTGCCCAAGTTTCGTTGTGAAATTCTATCGGGAAGGTGGTCAAATCGATGAAAACCCGATCAAAAAATACTGAATGAGAAACTTACAGGTGAATTTTTCATCTGATAAGAATGGCGACGTGGCAAGTTGTGATTCTTCTACACGACCCACTCAGAACACAACACTTAGCGGAGCAATAATTTCTGTCAAAGTTGACGGAGACGTGGACCACTCATTTATTGACACGTGTCACATGCGGACCATGTGAACCGATTATCGGCAACCAATCATTGTTCGACATGTGTCATATGCGACACGTGGCCTAATCAGAAGTCGACAAGTGGTGGAACCTTCCGGAAGAATTTTTGGATAGACACGCCACGTGGACTAATGAGAAGCTGTCACGTGTCATTATCGCCACGTGACATCCACGTCACTATGACACGTGGCACTACAGCCATGTGTCACACACGTCACGATGACACTTGTCATCCACATTATCTGATTTTGGACCAATAAAATTGTGACACGTGTTGGTCATGACAAGTGTCTCCATGCAACTGCGACACATGGTGGCATTCTAGAGTCGTGTGTGTCTTGCACGCTCGACGCTTGATCGTGCTTGGGATGGACAAGTGACGCGTGTCGGCAAGTGACACGTGTTCAGACCTCAAAAATTCGTAAAATTTTCTACATAATTAAATTTTGGATTTTTCTGGAATTGTTGACATATTTTTCACAATTTGTTGAGTTCCAAAACTATTTTTTCCAAATTGTTTAGATATTAAAAGTGGTGTAAAAATTATGAAAAATGTATTTTCTGCCAAGAATTATTTTGGAAATTAGTTTTTAAAATAATTGATTTTAAAAACATGCAAATATGGTTCTTATTTAGATAATTAGAATGAGATTTCAATTATTTGGGGAATACGTGAATGCGTATATATCCGTTTCATTTGTAATTTATTACAAATATGCGAATGAGGTAAAACCATGTTGCATTGAAGGAAGTGCGAATTAAGGAAGAATTTGAACGACTCCCAAAACAAGTATTTTGGGATTGTGGAGGTAGTAAATAGAATAAAATAATTGTGCATATGTGATGACGGTTCGCTTACTTTATAAGAGATTATTATTCTTATTACCAATATTGGTTAAAGGTATTAGTCCATACTAGAATTTAATGAAAACATGATTCCTTAAGTATTTTGGAAAGATACTTGGAGATTCTAGTAAATAAAAATGTTTTAATATTTGTATGTCCAATATTAAATCATGATCGCGAAGAAAGATCATGAGAAGTGGTAGATTCATTTTAAGGTTGTTTGATTTATAGAATTTTTTGAAAAGTTAGTACAACCACTTTTGAATTATGTTCTGACATATTAGATTGTGGTCCATTATGTATTTAAATTGGTAGGTATAAGTTTAGTGTTATATGGGTTTGGAATTATATTGGGGATATTTAAGCATTATTTATGTGTTAATGCTGACTAATGTTAATGTACGTGTATTAACATTGAAATTGATTGTTTAGATATCATGTTAGTTCAATAAATGATATTGATTTCATTTATTATTTTTAGTTTATTGTTATGTTGATTTGTCTTAATTTAATAT
>CAODLS010810441.1:0-10009 GCA_948243855.1 Flueggea neowawraea | reverse complement strand
AGCTCTAATCCCTATGCCACTTGCATCACATTCAATCTCAAAAGTCTTGTCAAAGTTAGGCAAAGCAAGCAAAGGTGCATTACACAAATTATCTTTAAGTTCATTGAATGCATGCTCTTGTGCATCACCCCAAATAAATCCAACATTTTTCTCAACAAGTTCATTCAAAGGTGCAACTATGGTGCTGAAATCTTTAATGGATCTCCTATAAAAACCAGCAAGTCCATGAAAACTCCTTACCTCACTAGCATTCTTAGGCCCCAACTATTCCTTAATAGCCTTAACTTTGTCCTCATCAACCTCAACACCGTTACTAGGCACTACAAAACCAAGAAAGTTAACCATATCCATGCAAAAACTACACTTCGTAAGGTTAGCATACAATGTTTCTTGCCTAAGATGTCTAATACAAGACGCACATGCACAATATGATCATCCAAGCACTTAGAATAAATTAAGATATCATCAAAGTAAACAACAACAAATTTACCCAAGTACTCATGCAATACATGGTTCATCAATCTCATGAATCTACTAGGTGCATTAGTAAGACCAATGGCATGACAAGCCACTCATACAACCCATATTTAGTCTTAAATGTCGTTTTCCACTCATCTCAACATTCATTTGAATTTGATAATAATCGGATTTTAAGTCTATTTTGGTAAACAAACAAGAAATATGCATTTCATCAAGCATATCATCTAATCTAGGAACAGGATGATGAATACTTTAATATGATTTTATTGATGGTTCTGCATTCCACACACATCCACCATGTTCTTTCCTTATTTGGCACAAGAATAACAGGAACCGAGTAAGGACTAAAACTCTCCCTCACATATCATTTGGCTAGCAACTCCTCTACTTGTCTTTAGATCTCCTTTATCTCACTTAGATTCATTCTATATGCCGGCCTATTTGGTATGGTACCTCTAAGAATGAAGTCAATTTGGTGTTCTATGCCTCTAATTGGTGGTAAACCACTCGGCATCTCTTCTGGAAATACATCTTCAAATTCCTGCAAAAGATCGACAAACACACTAAACAAAGATGGGTTAAGATTGTTAGTAGCCAATTAAGCCCCTTTGTACAAGAGTGCAAATATAGGACTTTTAGAATACAAAGCATTCCTAACCTCTCTTGCTGTATCTAACAAACTCACATTCCTCATACTTTTCTCTCTATGCCGATTTTGTTTTTCTTTTCTTTCATTCTTTTCACTCTTTTTTATTTTACTCTCTATGGCACTCTTTTTCCTTTCTTTTTCTTTCCTTTCGGCCTCCACTCATCCATTCCAATTTACATTGATCTACATACACTTCTTTTAAAGAAAGTGGTGTTAAGATTGTCTTCCGCCCATCCTTGGTAAATGTATACCTATTGAGGTATCCATCATGCATAGCCATCCTATCAAATTGCCACGATCTACCAAGCAAAATATCTCCAGCATGCATAGGAACTACATCACACAACACTTCATCATGATATTTACCAATTGCAAATGAGACAATAGTTTGCCGATTTACCTTGACCTCACAACAATCATTAAGCCATTGAAGTTTGCATGGTCGTGGGTGTGGTGTAGTGGACAGCCCCAAAAGATTAACCAAGAAGGTACTCAACACGTTAGTACAACTCCCACTGTTAATAATGACACTACAAGCCTTATCTTGAACATGACACCTTGTATGAAACAAGTTGTCCCACTGCTCCTTATGGAAATCCTCCTTCAATTGAGAAGAGCATGTCTTGTAACCAACAAATCACCTCAAATTGGTTCCTTAATGCTCCCATCACTACAATCCTCTAATTTAGGCATCTCATCACTTTCATTACCCTCTTTATCATCAGTCACAATTTCTCCATTTCTCAAGGTCATAGTTCTTTTATTAGGACACTTTTTACAAATATGACCCACATCTTGGCATTTCTAACACTTAATGTTCCAATTTTTCCTTTTAGACTCTTCGATTTTGGGCTTCTATTTGGAAACCAATTCGGCCTTTCCCTTAGAAACATTATAAACAACCTTATTTCCACCATTAAAATCATTTTCCCATCCCTTTTCTAAGAATAATTAGAGTTGAAAAAAGGTTTAGGAACATACCTTGCTGCCCCTCAGCCTTGGAGTTGTTTTTCCACCTTGATTGCAATATGTACCATCTCTCTAACTCCATATAAGGTTATAAATTGACTCAGTCGGATATCTCCTTATTCAAACTAAGCAAGAAACGTGTCATGGTGGCCTCTATATCCTCCTCTATACCAGCCCGATTCATAATTATTTCCATCTCCTTGTAGTAATCATCGACACTTTGACTGCCTTATTGAAGAACTTGAAGTTTTTGTACAAGCTCCCGATGAAAATGCCTAGGTACAAAGCTCTTTCTCATTATGGACTTAAGATCATGCCAAGTTTCAATTGGGTACTCCAAGTTTCTCCTTCTACTAGTCACCAATTGATCCCACCAAGCTATAGCATAATCCAAAAATTGTGTCACCGCAAGCTTAACCTTTTTCTACTCACTGAATTGATGGAAATCAAATATGAGTTCCACCTTTTTCTCCCATTGCAAGTAAGCTTTCGGATCTGATCTTCCTTGAAAATTAGGTATTTCGAGTTTAATGTTTCCAAATTTTGATCAAAAAAATCATCATAACCTCAGTTTTCTGCAATAGTACTAGTTGTCTTGCCATCTCCCTCTTTCTCTACCAAAAACGCGACCTCATCTTCCTCCACCTCTAGGTAAACCCACTCTCTCAATAGTAGCATTGTCATCCTTATGGTAATCAAAATTTTCATCTTCCAAGTAATCAATTTGAGGATTTCAGTTTCTTCCTTCCCTTTGCCTTTCATTGGGCTTGCAACCTTGTATCCATGAGCTCCAATGCTTCTCTCATAGCCTCCATAGCTCTAGTAAAATGTGTAATCTCTCATTCTTGAGCCTCAAAGAGTCTAGCTTCATTACTATGACTAGCGCCATTAGTGCTACCTTGGTTTGACATTGTTATGAAAGAAAAGTTAGCAAAAAAGAACAAAATAATTCAAGGACCTCACAAGCACTCCCTCATGTGTTTGCACTCAAAGATGGGGATGTTCACTCGTGTTAATCTCGATTAATAAATGCACTCAAGGTTTTTTTCTTACACCACTCTAGCTAATTTCTTTTATGTTCTTAGGTGAATCATACTTTGACAAAAAAATTCAAAAAGCTTACAATGTGTGGAATTTTCCGAAATTAAAATGAGCAAAAACAAGTTTGAGGTAAATCGGTTAACGAAAATTAATGTAACACGTAAGAAGCAAAAATTAAGGAAACTCAAATAGATGCAAAAGACATATGAAAAAAAATAAAAATAAAGAAAGAAAGCAACCCATAAATTGGACCGTAAATCACTCTAAAATATTCCACCCAAAATAGGAATAAACCAATTTAGGAAGTAGGTTTGGAAAGAAAATCAATTCAGTCAAGATTGCAATATTCCTTAATAAGCAATCAATATATCACATTCAATTTCCCACTCAAATAGGACAAGATTTGCTAAGATATGAATTAGGAAATAGAGATCCAATCTGACTCAATCACGCAAGCATCCAAATATTTTCACTTCTCTTTTTTTCTTCTTCTTTTGTTTCTTTTTTTTTTCTCTTCAACCACGGATGCTAAAAGAAAATACCAGAATTGTTCTTTTTTTTGTAACAATTTCAGATTGTAAATATAAATGACCCAATCAAAAAGAACAATAACGCAAGAACAAGAACAACGCACGTAGAACCAACACAAACCGAATTCAAGGACAACAAGAAAACACAAGAAATTTCAGAATTAAAGGAACGAAAATTTGCAAAGATAAAACCTGATCTAGAGACAGATATCTGATACCAAATGATATGGGAACTTCCAAGAATAAGTTTGAGAACCCCTTGAGTATTTGGACCCCCAACACATTAACGTGAAAATCCCCAACAACAATTCGGTTTCAACCCCCAAGAACGGTTATAAAACAGGTTGCTTAGGTGAATGATCAAGGAATTAGAATAAAGAAAACTCGTTTCTGAATTCCAATTTCGAAACACTCCACAAGAAGGTGATCAAACTCCTTGAATGTTCCTTAAAGATATGTATTCTACGCAAGAACACAAAGACAAAAGCATTCAGCTTTTAGGTTAAAATTTCATCAAAAAGTCTCCTCATACATTCGGCTATGAATGGTTTAAATAGCCTTGCAATAGTTGTCCTTGATAGATTAAGACTCCTAACTATATGCTACTTGCCATAAAAGAAATACATAAAAAATAGTCCAATAATTTTATGACAAAAACAAATTTGGCCAGCCCAATAAAGATACATCTAATTAAACCCATTATTGACTTGGATTTAAATTAAGTTGTATTGGATTTAAGCTAAAATTATTCCAAGAATTTGGTGGCCTTGTAATCCTTTACTAGCCTTATTCACCAAGCCTTATAGATGATGGATCATTGCTTGCTGAAACTTCTTTGATCGAGACCTTGTTATAGGCCCTGGAGGCATGCTAATTGGACTAGAGGCACGCTGGTCTTGCACTTGATCCTTGTCTTTAAGTTTTGACCGAAAATCCTCTTTGACATGCCCATGCGAAAAGCGATCCCCGTCTGGAAGCTCTTTGACATGACCTTGTTGAGTCTGGTCAGCAGGTGGCTTCATAACAAAATGTGTCGAAATTGAGGTTTGAGAAAGATGGAGAATCCTTTCCAAAATATGGTTTAAATACCAATTAGGTGGCTTCACCTTTTTTTGAGATGAAGTAGATAGAATAAAGAGAATGTTCTATTATAATTTAGTTGAATATCATGTCTTGCATATAGACATGGCCAAAATCGAATCGAACCAACGGTTTGAATTGGAACCGGACTGGCTCAAATCCGAACCGTCCAAGCCTGATCTGTTTCAGGTTCAAGATTTCTCTAAACCATTGAACCGGTGATTTGAACCGATGGTTTGAACTGTTGGTTTAACCAGTAATTATCCGGTGGTCAAACCCTTATAAACCAACTGTTTTAACCAAAATCAGCGATTAACTTCCTAAATCAGTGGTTTTAACCCTCTTAAACCAACGGTTCAACATTCCTAAACCATCGATTTTAACATTATTTAAAAAAATAAAAAAAAAATCTATTTGAATCGAATCGAAACAGGAACTGAACTGCCCCTAGGCAGTTTGGTTCTGGTTCACATGTTCTTTGAACCTGAACCACTGGTTCATGAACCGGGGCCACGTCTACTTTTAGAAATTTCTTTTTATATGTAGGTCGTATTGGGTATGTTTGTTTAAAACATATTACAGATATTCTACTATTTAACTTAGCATATTGCACTATTCAAGAGTATTTTTACATGTTTGTTTAAGTAGCACATTGAGTTAGTATATTTATAAAAGAAAACAAATTCTCAAAAATATTCTTGTTTTAGACAACCATCTCATTTTTGTACGTTCTAAATTTTATATAAAAAAAATTCCACTTATTCCCTCATAGTTTTCTAAGAAAAATACATAACAATTAATATCCGTCGAACTCAACATTTCAAATTAGTTAAGAGCAATATTATAATTTTGCTAATAATTAGTAGAGTTAAAAAAATGAACTAATATTTTGGGACTTTCAAAATGGAAAATGTGTCTATAATATTAGGACAAAAAGAGTATTTTTTTTTCAATTCAATTAAAAAGGGACACTAATTCATAATCTACAGTAGTAATAAATTGATAAGTTAGAATATGGTAAAATTCAATTCTAGCAGTAATGTCAATTTTAACAAAAAAAAAAAGAAACAAATTAGTGGTTTTATAGAAATTTGACTATTTTATTTCATTAAAGACATATAGGCATTAAAATTAAAAAGAACATTCAATTTCTTTACTTTTGATTAACTAAAAAACATATATCTCCTCGGCATATCCAACAATGCTCCTTGCCATACTCCTCAAAATAATTTATTTATCTCATTTTTTTATTTATCTTGAAATTTGCATAAAACTCAAGATAAAATAATAAAAAGAAATTGAATTAAATAAAAATATAAAAGAGAATCATATTAAGGGAGCTCTTGGACATGCTAAATATGACAAAATAATTACTCCAAAATAAAACTTAGGGAACATTAAGTTTCATGTGGTGAAGGTTTTTTTTATTATAATTGTTATTCAAGATTCGAACATGACCAATCTCATATTGACATACAAAAGGTAATGTAAATTATGAAGAAAAAAAATTGATGGACTAAAGATATTAAAATTCAACAATTCTAAATAAATAAATAAATAAATAAGTTAACTTTTCAAGGGCAAAATAGAAAATATATATAAAATTTTCAGTCTACATTAATCTACCAAACACAATTCAAACATAATGTACTTTTGTAATTTACTAACTCAATCTATCTAAAACAAACACACCCATTGAAATTTAAATTCATATTTCTTAACTCTGGAGACAACCAGTGGTGGAGCCAAGAATCTGGCTAAGCAGGAGTCGAATCTGTTTAGCCAAATTTTTGGCTACGCAATATGTACGATTCGAATACAATAGAAGAAACGGTGATGACTATAGTGAGAGGGAAAGCAAGATTCGAGTGTTTTCGATACAGAGGGAGAGAGTAGGGATTGGGGAAGAAGAAAAGAGTAGTTTGTTTCCTATTTTCAATACTTATAGAAAATATTTCTTATTTCCTAGTTCCTTTTTGTTTCATTTACTTGAATTTCTAGACTTTTGTTCTCTAAATACGAAAGATCTTAGCCCATATAAACTGAATTTAATCAACTCAATTTATGTCGACAATGAATAAATTAAGTAAATCCCAAATTAACTAAAACCCTAGAAAGTAAAATTTTTGATTCAAGAAGCTGCAATTATTGAACTGATCAAGTAATTAACTCAATTTCTCTCAAAACATCATGTCTTTATACGCTTAATCAACTCAATTTCTATCAACAATGCACAAATTAACTAAACCGCAAATTAACTAAAACCCTAGAAATTTCAAACTATATACAGCAGCAAGGGACAACAAAAAAAAAAGAGAAGTGAAGCACTTAATCTCAACACCGACGATGGAATGACAGTGAGGAGGCCGAAAACAAGACGAACTGAGGCAGTGAGAGTGAAAGAAGAGAGGAAGAGGATTATGTTGACGTGTATAAGAAGAGGAGGATGCCGACGACGCAACGAACAAAGGACGAGGAGGATGGTAACACTGATCGTCGTCAAAGGAGTAGATAGGTCAGAACGAGAGAGAGAGAGATGCAATTCCACCATCAATGGCAAAAACCCAATAGATGTTGGGTTCATGGCGAAGCCTCACCAGAGGGGGCTCCCATTCCACCATGATGGTCCTAATGTGGCTCCGCTAGAGACAACTATGGGGTACAACTAAGGCTACAAATTGTTGTTTTTAAAGACATTTGATTAAACGAATATGTTTTGTTTTATCATTTTCAAACGCAACTTCGGGGTGCTATTAAGGTTTACCGAATCTCACTTCCAAACACGACACCTACAAAGAAGCTCCTTTGCATTCCCATACCTGAAGTAACTTTGTTTTCTTGAACTGGAATACCTGAAGTAACTTTGTGTCATACTCATAACTAGTGTTTCATTATTTTGAGCTTTTTAGTTTTCAAAATTTTTGAAATATATTTTTAGTTATGTAAATTATTTTCTATTTTTAATTTTCAGTCTTATATTATTCTTTGTTGAAAAAATAAAAAATTATACAACATATTTAAAGTGAAAACAACAGTCTTGCTTTCTTTGTTGTTATAGTATTTGAAGATTACCTTATAAAAATTATTTAAGTTGAGTAAGACCTTTGTTTCAGAAAAAAATGGACAAAAAAAAAAGAAAATTAATACATTGCATATTCAACTCAATGCTTTGTATACTGCAACTCCAATAAAATATGTCATTCTTTTTATTTTTTAATGTGAAATTTATCCAATTTATCAATGTTCTATCTTTTCTTGCTATCAAGTACTAAATCTGAAAAACAAACTCAAAAACTTATACAAATTTTAAAAAATAAAAACTAATTTCTTTAGTTAATTTAAAAATAATAACTTTATTTAATTTCTGCAATGAAAACACGTCCAGTTAGCAAAAACAAAGAAGAATTCATCAACCAAAAGGCTCGGTACTCCTTTTTTTCCTTAATCTGATAAATGCTTAGTACTCTTTTATGGCATTTTTTTGTTCTTCAGTACTCTTTTATGGCTGTGATGTTCTCTTTGGCAAATACAACATATTCGTAGCATCTGATTTTGCTTATTCATTTTAGTGAAATCTACTCATTAGAAAGAGGCTAAATCCACCTTTTTTTCGGCTTAATAACATTAAATAGCACGATTTTTATTTGTTTTTTATATTTATGGCTCGACTTTCGAAAATAACACTCAATAATACCACTTTTGTAATTTTTTACATTCGTAACACGAATTAGTATTTTTGTTAAAAAAAATAGTTAATAACGTTACACTAACGGCGTGATGACGTGGCTGTCAATTTTTCTGAAATTCTTATTCCACCAATATCATTTGTTCCTAACATAAACTCCTATTATAAATGTATGCCTTTCTTGTTAAAAACTGACACTTTTCAACGATTCCAATATGTGTTTCTTGTATCTATACACTTAGGTTCCTTCATTGTCGGAATCGCATTCACATGGCTTCCTATACGTAGTACAGGCAGGTTATGCCATTTTCTTTCTCTGCTCTTCCTCATTTGTCACATAATAACCATCTTCATTCATCTTTTATGTCACAACTACCATTTTGTTTATCTAATCTCTCCTAAATAATTATTATTTTTATACAATAAATGACCTGGATTAGCATTTCCAGCAATTTTAAGTCCACGTATCATTGTTTCGTTGAAGTGAATTATAGACAAGAATAAAATATCTGGGTTTTTTAAATTATTTTCTGGATTGTTCGGATTAGTTTATTTTGTATGCTTTATGAAGATATGATACATACCAATGCTTGAGGCTAATTAATTCGATTCAATTGTAAGGTTGGTTTTCCCATTTGGTTGATAGAACCATTTCGGTTGACCTATCAAATTTAGTAGTTTTTATTTTTACAGACTATTAAATTTAGTAGTTGTACTTTATAACCAATGTCCTCATTAATTAGTATATTGCCTTTTATTGAAAAGCCAAGTGAATTCTGAATAGTATACGACCTAGTGGAAAGTGAACGACAGCACATATGCGGTGTCTTCGAAACGACGTTGGTCACAGTAGTACGTTCAGCACGTAGAGGTTGCAATCACCACAGAACTAGAAGAGAACACATGAACAAACCATTCTACCCAAGAAAACAGTCCTTTGGATATCAAATCCAGTGGCTGATAATTAATTTTTACAGGTGCTCTTTAGGATACTTGAATTCAAAATTTAACGTAAAACGATGTACAATCAATGCTTAGTTATCAGTCTTTTAAGTTTCATAGATAAAAAGTGGGCCTCTTGAATTGAAAAAATATATATAATGTTTAAAAAAATTTCAATTCAATAAAACAAAAAAGGAAAAGAAAATTAAATATATTTGTCCTTTTTCTGGCTAAAATGGGGTAAGTTTTGTCACTATATTTACTTGTGTTTGTGAAGTAAAAGATTCGTGTGAACAATTGATCGCACTTCCGTGAGGCCCTCAAGAACAGTATATATTTACATTTCACTTGAGGAAGAAATTAAAACACAAGGCACCACCAAGCTCATCAATCTGCATCAAACGATGTCTACTGTGATAATTCTCAAAGCTTTTAGAACGAAAAAATTTATTCACCAGCCTTAAAATTTTTCTCATTGTATTTTTAGCATGCTAAAGAAATTCTATTTAACTAGTAGTATGTCTGACCGTTGCGCAAGTCTAATTTATTTGCAAATCATAAATTTAAAAGTTTAGCTATAAAGCACATACGAGTCATTATATATAGTCAAAAAATTTGAATACTAACGAAGAA
>CAODLS010810064.1:0-12002 GCA_948243855.1 Flueggea neowawraea | reverse complement strand
TAAGCTTGACATGAAAAACTTGGTCTTTTCCTTTGATGGGGACAAAATAAGTTTGACAGCAACCCCCGAGGGACTGGGAATGGAGGACGATGACATTATTGAAGTGCATGCAAAAAAACACTGAGGAGGTATTATTTTTTTTTTTTCCAACACTTGAAATAGTTAAGTGTTCCTTTTTGTGGAATTCTGGTACTTGGCATATCTGCCTGTTGATGAAAACATCCACCATATATTGATGTACATGTTTTAACAGACAATTTGTTATTTCAGTTTCTTCATCTCTTCTGAGATGACAAAAGTACTGATCATGCACTCTCATGCATGCAGGCTCAATGAAATCTTAATAAAAAGGAAAGAAGGAAATGAATAACCTTTTCAACCTGAGTTTGGTTGCTATTGCTTTAAACCTTTTTGTTTTGGTTTGATAGAATAGATTCCAAAAAACAGAAACCAATGGAAGGATTACGAAAATCCTTTGGTTTTTTGTAATTTGTTACAAGTTGGAAACAGGCTATGTTCACGATATTGGATTTTAATATGGATTTCCTTGTTTCAATATGCTTTTAGTTTGTGATGTCTGAATGCATGTAGCTGACTCTTAGTTTTTAGCGAAATTTCTTTTATTGATTCTGATAAAACTTGGTTTTTTTAGAACCAATATTTGGTTAAATATTTGAAGTTTTGTCTTTTAAGATGGTGGTCATTGACTTGAATTATGTTTTTGATGATGTGCCTTCTAAGCATGGTTGGAAGTAACTTAGTACCGAGTGGATGCAACTGGAGGGAGCATCATAGAGAATGCCTTACAGTTGTAAAGGTTGTACAATTTAAATAGTTGAACTGTCGAAGTTGAATATGCTACAAGATGCTACTTTTGCTGTAAGATCCACGTGTGCAGCAAATTAATAATCCCAAAACTAGTTGTGCGTTTATAGATTGTCAATAGCCATTATGTTCTGATCAGATTAATTTTTTGTGAAACACCGACTTTTGATATGCTAATGTGATAAAGAATGGACTCATTAAGCTAGCATTTCATCATTTGCATGATGTCGAGGAAGATGTTCCATACACAATTTATTAATGCTGGGTATTTTTCATTCCTAGAATTGGTTGTTGTGAAGAAGTCATAAATTTGGTTGTATGTATTGACTGAAGGAATGACATAGCTACTGACAATTTGTCTAACAATTGAACTGAAAACTATTAGGTTTGCTTTTTGAAGTGCCTCAGTCATTTGCATTGTGCATTTACATTTTCCCACCTTTTCTTCTCTATCACTTGTCAATGCAGTGCTTAATTATCCGCACCACATTCTTATCAGCCGTGCATTAGAATTCAGCTTCTTGTCACTCTCTTTATTGGACCACGTTACCTTCTGGGGGCTAGCGGCTGTTTAATTCCAGATCGCGTATTTGTTTCATTCACATTGTTAGTTTGACGTGCAGGCTGTCGTTCTCTTGATGTCCCTTTACAGGAGCTGGATTGCCTATGGTGGTTGATTATTCAATCTTTTTGTCATTAACACTCATAATTTTGGTTGCAACTTTTCCATTTTTTCGGTTCTCAATTGTATAGCGGCATGCGAATTGTCGAAACTGTTCAGTATTGCTGTTTACTATAACAATCCTTGAAGGGTTTCAATGACAATTTGGTATTCACTTACATTCATACATGGAGTTGTTCTTTCTTGAACTTCATTTGGAAAAGGACTTCTACCTAAATGCTTTCTTGGCAGATGTGAACTCTGAATTATTATTCCATAGATATGTGATAAATGTTAATTGAACCGTGAAGTCCATCTAATTGTACTAACTTAGTACCGGGATTTAATTAGAGCATCAAGCACTGTCCTCGTGTATGCATATTGTATCATCAATTACCACCCTTCTTTTTTGTCTTTTTGTCAAAACCTTGAATGTTTAACTTAGATTTTCTTAAGAGAACTACATACATGCTGATTATTGCAGTTGCTGCTTCTGTTTCTTGTCGTGTAATTTCGACTTCAAGTTTCTGTTGTCGTCTTTATATTCTTTGTGGTTAACTTTTTTTAGTCTCTTTGAATTGCACTGTGAATCGTAAGAGACGTACTGGTTTTGTAGTTAATTTCCTTGTGTGTTTTTAATAGTTCGGTAAGTTATGGTTTGTTTGGATATGGTAAACCAAACGATAATCCAAAATCTGTTTTGTTGATTACTTGAGTTGGTTCTTTGCTTTGCTTGAATTCGTTTACGGCTGGTAATTCGTGCAATTAGACATTTATGGTTCTTTTTGACCTAACAGTGTACAAGGTTGTATGAATTGCGACACTGTGGTGAGTGGTCATTTATGTTGTGTTTGGTAGTAGCATGTGATTGTGCTGGCATTGTGTTTTCTGTGTTGTAAAAGCTCACAAATGCAGAAGTTGGTTATTGCATCATCTCACTTTCTTGCATTTACATCTTAAGCCGTATTGGTCTCTCATGGCATGCATTAGAATCATGGTATTGCCTATGTTTTGCTTATTATGATTTAGAGCATCTCTAATGGTATTATGTCTTTTTAATTTTTAACTAGTATTTTTAATGAAAATAGATAGGATCATTAATTATATAAATTGAAAATAAATATTTTTTCTAATGTTACATTCTACTTAACTCTTTATTTTGTTAAAATTTATAAAATATTTAAAATTGATTGGTCAAATGAGAATAGAAATATGAAAAGAGAAACTTTCATTAATGATGGACCAAATAAAGAGTTATTTTGTACTTAATAAAAATATAGCTAGTCAAATTAACTCTTTATATTATTTTTAAAGATAAAGAGTGGAATAAAAAGAGGATTTGAGATGTTTTTTGATGAATAACTCTTTATTGTAAAGAAAAATGGCAAATGAAAGACAACATTGGAGATGTTCTTATATAAAATAAAATAATCATAACCAGAAGGAAGCTTTGGAACTGTTCGAAGTGCCTGAGTTATATGATTCAAGTTCAACAGCAGCAATAAGTTAGTATGTCGAGTTTCATACGATTCTAAGAATGACATCCAATGATAAATACGCAATAGGACTAGAAATTGTGTATTCGGTGTCTCTTAACAACCAAGTTCCGGAGCGTTGACATGGCTAAAAAATCTCGAGCTCTAACTCTCAAGTTCAGCTTGGACTATATTTTGTGTTTAAATTTAGCTTGTTTTAAAATTTAACGGCTCAAATTTGCTATTTGTTATTAAACTTATTCATCAGGTTACTATTAAGCTTATTTACGAAATTATTTTCGAGCATGTTAGCAAATTTTAAGAGTCAAATTATAGACTGTCTAAACTTAGTTTATTCATACATTGAGTTTAAAAATTATTTAAGTGTACGAATGCGAACAAGTTTTTATCGAGTCAAAACCAAACGGTTAATGAATAACTTAACCAAAAGCTCAATTATAAATGCATATCGAAGAAGAACAAGATACCAACTGAAAATTTATTGTGAAAATCGAATTGAGCAAGGTTTTTAAAGTTCAAATTTCATTGTAATGTAGGTCTTCGGAAATTTGAAGTCATTGCTGTAAGGCCTACATGATTAATAGCTGACAACGATTAATGATGCAACGGATTCATTTCGTGATTCGCACTTTATGATGAACTAGATTGTATACCTGCGCATTGTGCGGTCTTGTTAATTATTTGAAAAATCTATTAAACATATACTCCCTCTTTTCCTCAGAGTATTTTTTTAAGATAAATTATTTTTTACCAAAATAAGTGACATCTTATAAAATCAAAAAATAATTAATATTTTTTTCATATTTACCCTCTTATTAAATTACCACACAAAATATTTTACCATATTCTCACTAGAATTAATAAGGCTAATATAGTAAACTATTACTATAATTAATATAGTTTAACCATTTTCTTAATATGTGTATCAAAACCTTAAAAAATACTCTTTGAGGAAAGGAGTACTTTAGAATATATATATATATATATATATTACATTCATAGGAAGAGATTGAAAATAATAAATTTAAAAAAATATCATACGAATTTATGGTGGAATTAATATTATTTATACTGTTTTGGGGCTTAATATATAGTATCAAATGTCCTTTAGTACCATCTTGATATTATTTTCTTTTCTAGTGAGCAATAATTTAAAATTTATTTTAATGATTCAAATTTTGTTTATATTGTAAATAGATAATATTGTTAGCATAATATTATTAAATTAATTTAAAAAATGAAAAAAAAATAGATAATTTTTTTAATTATTTTTCATAATTACTTAAACTATAAAGAATTCCTAATATTCTTATCTAAAACAATAATCCTAATCAAACAAATAATAACTCTACAGATTTAGCTAATTCTTTCAAAATTCCAATACCAATTACTCTGGTTAACTTACGAAGTCATTGCTGTAAGGCCTACATGATTAAAAACTGACAACGATTTATGATGCAACGGATCCGCTGTGTCATTCGCACTTTTTGATAAATATGGTGTCCTGTCCTCCATACTTTTATGATTTGTGGAGCCTCTAATTTATAACTATTTCATCAAAATCCAACGGATCCTCTCTGCATTTGGTAGATTCGGCCAGCCCCAATTTACTTCCTGTACCCAGAATTTTATTAATTATAGTACTATAATTTAGAAAAAAAAGGGTGTTCCACTTTTAATTCATATGTTGAAAAGTCATAGATCTATTAAACTAGTTGGAATCGGTAGAGCAGCCCTCCGTTGACACTCAAATCCGGGATTTGAGCCTTACGGCACTAAGATGTATAAGTTTTTGGCATCTTCCTAATGAGTTGAGACCCTGACAAAAAAAATGGAATTATTAATTTTGATGTAAGATGTAATTTGGAGCATCTGATCAATAAAAAATTTGAGATCAATTTGCTGAAGTATATATTGAGGTATGGGATCGAGTCTAGTAGTATTGAGGTAGTTAATCAGAAATCTTTTTTTTTTAAGAATAAACTTTGAGGCCATAAAAAAATAAAATAAAACTAATGTAAGATACGAGAGTAGTCAGTATTTAGTATACATTGCCGGCCAATAGTCCGTAGAAATTTGGTACAGAAATTAGGAACTGTTTACAGTAATTATTGTTCGTAAGAGTAATAAAGTTTTTTCTTACCCAAATTATATTATGTCATTCTTGTTATACTACGATCCAGTCTTTCAACTTCTAAAAGAGAGAGGGTGTGTTTGCTTTTCGAAAGACTCTTGGACTTTAAGTGAGAACTAGTTTGAATGTTCGTGTGGGTTTAATTTTGAGTTTAAAATTTTAAAAATCTAGATTTTTAATTTACATAATGAAAAAAAATAAATGTGGTAGTTACAATAAGGATAAATTAAATAAATTTGAATTTTATTTACAAGATTATTTATACACTTCATAAGGAGAAAAAAAAAATGAGTGCTCGTAGAAATAAGTGATTTTTTTAACATGGTATAAATAGGTGATTATAATGTAGGTAAATTAAAAGACAATACAACACAAAAATATTAAAAGATCATACATATATCAATCAAATACGGTTCCCACAAAATTCTCTCAAACAAGAAAATACTATTTTTAACAAAAAAAACATACACATAGATAATTTTTCAATTTATTTATTGTCTAAAACACTATAATATATATGATATGATATGTCTCTTGAGGTTTTATAACTAATATTTAAGCTACTTTTTAATAATATATCATTAAATAAACTTAATTCATCTTAATTAATTATTAAATTTGTAGAGAATCAAAACACATTTAATGTGTCCAATGAATATTAATTAAATTAACTATATAAAAAATTATTTAAAAATTATAAATTATCAAAAAAATTCAAAATATTAATGAAAATTTTTTAAAGATTATCTTTTCAATTTCTTATTTGCCTGGATTCATATTATTATTATTAAATAAATTTAATTCATCTTAATTAATTAATAAATTCATAGAAAATAAAAGTACATTTAATGTGTCAAATGAATATTAATTAAATATATAAAAATTATTTAAAAGTTATAAATTTTCAAAAAATTCAAAAAATCAATGGAAAAATTTTAGAGATTGTCTCTTCAACTTTCTATTTGTCCGAAACACTATTATATATATGATATGATATAATTTGACAGAATTTTAAATGTAGCTTTAAGATAGTAAAACTAATATTGTGAGTTTGTAAAAGCTTCTTATCTTTAGTTTATAGAGGAGCTGAAAAAAACATTCTTCAAGAATATTTCTCAATACTTATAAAAAAAGGGAATATTTCTCAATATTAATGGTTGACATTTTTTTGTGGCTTCTTATGCTTGCTTCTAGACAATGGGTTTAGTATATTTGTTGGTCTTAACGGGTCTCAACATAGTAAGTGAATTTTTTTTGCCAACAATACTAATAAATTATTAAATTGTATAGTAAAGAAGTAATGAGCATTACACATTTCTTTGGAGTTTTAAAATGCGTTAATAAAATGTGTTAGATAGATTGAAGAAAAACAAACTATTTTTTTCTCGTATATTTTCAATCTACTAAAATTTAGGATTAATAAATGTGTACCTCATGATCTTGTACACTTTGTATAATTTACTCTCTTAACTTTGCGAATGTTTATTCACCTTGGACATGCTTAAAGGCATCACAGGACAGAACCCACAGACAACATTGTTGTAAGTGCAAGCGGCATGTTTAAAAATCACGCATCTGACGTGGATATTAAAAAGATCGCCATGTGTACAAGTATTGTCCAACTCAAATGAAAGAGATTGAAAAAACCCAAAAGAGGTCCAACCCAAACCCATGCTTCAAGCCAACCAAACCAAAACCCATCCCTGCCACTTCATCTTCTCAGTTCCCACTTTTTCTTCTCAACCAAAATTCACCATTATCGCCACCACCGTCATCCTCTTCCTTTCTTAAACACCATAACCAGACCAAACACAATAATCACCACTCATCGTCACCATCGATCACCCATGACTTCCACAAACCCATAAAACAACAACATCAGGTTTTCAATTTCTGCAAAAACTCAACAAATTCACAGTCTGTAGACTCTGAAATTGTAATTCAGTCTCCTCCATAAAAAAAAATCCCATCACATATGCCACAATAACAAAACTTGATTCTTGTAAGATTGAAAATCTCAACAAACATAAACATACCAATTTCAAATAGACTAAAAATAAAAAAAAAATAAACAATTATAGAACTTATTTCAAAGAACCGAAAGAAAAAAACCCTTAGCAAACCTTTTGATTGTAGGATAGAGATGAGATAAGTGATGAAGATGAGAGAGAACAAGGACAAATATGAGAGAGAATTCAAGGAAAAAGAGTGCTTTGTAAGTCTTGCATCGATGTTATGCTTTCCTCGGCGTGGATTGCGATAATCTAAGAAGCCAATCAAATAGAGATCTAGCTTTTTATATTGAATTTATGGAACTTTTGTTCTAAATTTCCTGAATGTTATGGGTTATTGATTTGGGGTCATGGGTTTTTTTGTTAATGGAGACGCTACAGAGAGAGAGAGAGAGAGAGAACAAAGATAAGAGAAAGAAAAGGGATGGAGATGAGAGGGTTGGCGTTATGTTGGAGCTGGATTGAGGTGGAAGGTGTTTACTTTTTGATCTGGGTGGGTTCAAGTGACAATGTGGATTTAGGCCTTGTTTGGCATGTGGAAATTTGAAGAGAATAATTTAATTATTTGGGAATTTATTTACTTTTTTATATGTTTGTTTTGTATTTTTATAGCAATTTCATTAACTACAAGGGACATCAATTCTATTAAAGAGGGGAAGTAAATTACCAAGACTCCTAAAGACTTAACTTACATAGTAAGAAAAAGACTATATAGTCCTTGTAATTCTCTTCTTATTTTATTTTATAAGAGTATTATGGTCTTTAATAAATAAAAATTTTATTTTATCCTCCTACTTTCTGAAAATTATATTTTTATATTAAATATATAAAATTAATACTTCTTAAATAATTTACTTTCCTAGTAGTAAACCTTTTCAATAATTAATTTCTAAAAAATTTTATAAATTATACCAAATGAAGCCTTAGATAAAAGAGGGTGGTTTGGGTGAGTGATTTAGTTGGCAAATAAAATGAATGGTTTAGTTGAGTGAGTGAGATGAATTATTTGCCAATACAACGATTTGATTGCCACATCAATGAGTTATAAAGCGGCCACGTGCCTCCTTCGATTGAAACACATGAATATTATCATATCAGTTAATTAAGAGAAATATACATTCTTTTTACTTTTTTACTATACAATTTATTTTATGAAATATATCTCAAACAAACACACAAAAAATATCTATGCTATAAATTATAAAATCATCATTTCCAAGATAATTGTTTAGGTAATAACACTACTAATTTTATATTTTAATTCTACTTTATCATCCAGAAAACAAACAGCGGTGTTAGATTGTGTTCATTTATTTTTGTTTTATCCCACAGCAAAGGACTTTGTATTTTATTTTATTTTTTTCAGAAAAAGAGTGACGAGGAACTAGTGTTTATATAAGAAGTATCCAATCATACGCGGCAAACACCCATTGGATGCAACAGGTACACTTGTGGATCACATGACGAGGAAGAGATGATATCTTTCCTACGCAATTCCTCTTCACAGAAAAACATTAGGGAGAGGGACGGGTAAAAGTTTGAGTTCACATGCACATGGATAACATCTGTGGACCCACACTGACACCACGTATTCATTGCCACGTCAGAAAAGTCACCGTCAAAGCTTACACGTCAGCTCAAAAAGACTCGAAAAAATTAAAAAGAGATAGTCACACAGACAAAGAAACTGATTGTGATGATAACTCTTCTCAAATCTCAGCTGACCCTTTTTGTTCCTTTTCTTTCTTTCTTTCTTTCTTTCTGATTCACAGTCTTTTTTCCTTGTTTTGACTCTTCTTTTTCTCATGAAACAATCACTGCTACTGGTACGTCACCTCTTTCCACTTGTCTTTGTGCATGTCTGTTTCTTACTTGTTTTTATAATCTTCAACTTCAAGTAGATCTTTCTAATTAAGCTGTTAATTTACCTAATGAGGTGGTTAAATGAAGGTTAACCTTATGAGGTTGTTTAGTTGGTGATTTTGTTTCTTGATCTTATCTGGGTTTTATTGAAGTTTGCCATGTGTGTATATTTTATAATTTTTTCTGACCTTTTGGTTCTTGAAGTGAATTTGAGATAGTTGAAGCGGGTTTAGCTGAATTTTAGTGATTGTGAACTATAAGATCACATTTTTCAAATTTTATGGACTCTTTGATGGGCAATTTGTGGCAATCCAGTTGAATAATAATCTATAAAACTTGAAGAAAAAATGTGTTTAAAGCATAAGTATTAATTTATGTCAACTTGGATTATATATAATCTGAGAATTTCCTATGATCTTTCCACTATGATGTATTTTTCTGTTTAGATCATAACATCTTTTCAAACTAGAAAGTGGAGTTGTTGATTAAAGGACTTGCTGTGCTCTTTTTTGTTTTTCATTAATTATGTAGATTGTGAAAGTTTATGGTGACATTCTTCATATGTTGTGCTTTGACCCAAAAAGTTGATCTGAAACTCACCAGTGATCTTTCTTCCATATAATTGTATTGATTCTTTGAGTAAGCAGGTGGAATCTTGAAGAGTGGATCTTGTTTATAGTTATTTCAACAAATAGAACACCTTGAGATTTCCTGCAAATTGTGTTTTCTGCTGACGGTGTTAGAGGTTAGTAAAGTTTAAGAATTTGTATTGCAAATGTGTATTTTTCATATTAGAGCAATTCCACTGGTTATGCCATTATTGTTGCAGAGAGATCTAACTTGGCAAAGGGAATTCTTTTTGTTGTAGATGTCTCTTTGTTGTATTATGACTGGTGAAGTTACAATTCAAAATCAAAAGTGAAAACTTATGAGGTCATGGAATCACATTGTTATTGATGATCTGGAAATAATAAAATGGAGAAAATTTGCGAATTCTGCACAGCATTGAGGCCAATTGTTTACTGTAAGGCTGATGGAGCATACCTTTGCCTTTCCTGTGATGCAAAGATCCACTCAGCTAACGCACTTTCCCACAGGCATCTCCGCACCCTCCTGTGTGACTCATGCAGGTATCAGCCAGCTTACGCCAGATGTTTAGATCACCGGATGTTTGTGTGTCGTGCATGTGACAAAATCCAGCATGATGTTTTTTCCCAACATCAAAAACGGGTAGTTAGTAGCTACATGGGATGCCCTTCTGCTAAAGAATTTGCAGCATTGTGGGGGTTTGAGTTGGATAAACTGGACAAGAGTGATGTTCAGCAGCAGTTACTAACATCACATGCTTCAGGGAAACTTGGCATGGCAAATTTTGATATTTCGAAAGAGCCTTTTCCCCGGAATGGAGCCTGTTCAATAGCATCAAATGCGAGTAGCTCAACTTTGGTTTCTGGAAAATTCAGTTTCGGTTCAACCAGTCAACAGGATAAGGTGTGAAAATTTTGAACAGTGAACATTGAAAATTTTCCCTTTATTAATTTACTTGTTATAACAAGAAAGCAATTTTTCACCTTTAGTATGTCCACGACAAGAAGCCTAACTGTGATACAATTCAACTCCGACTATTTTAAGATTCATCCGCTGCCATCTGACATCGCACTTAAACTTGCAGATATTATACAAGGGTCAACAACAGCAAGGTACTTGCTTTATTCTGCAACAGATTCTTGATTTGAAAAGGCTTCAGCTAACTGAGGTGAATAGCAGTTCATCTGCAATGCGGGGTCAGGAGCAAGTGGAATTATCTTCTTCAACAGTGAACTCCTTGAAAAAGATTGATGAAAATTTTGATCATTTGCAAGATTTGCAAAATCTTGTAGTTGATATTCCGCAGAATGACTGTCTACTTCAGGAACTAAAATCAGACTCTTTGCCTTCACCATTTTCTCAACCAGAAAATCTACCATTATCTTCATCGGCTACAAATGCATTACTTGGAGAAGCTTTTTGGGAGTGCAAAAGCCCCATTCTAAGTAGTCAGGTCAGTTCAAATCGCAAACCATTAACTTTCTGGTAAGGTATCTTACATACACAATACTAGGACCTACATTTATTGCCATGCCTGGTGTAGTCCCCTTAACGACCATAAAAGTGTTTTGTTCGTGTAGTATTACTATTCATGTAGAAAATGAATTGATGCCTAGACTACTCTGTTTTGATCCTGAAGTATTATCTCTTCATATTCGAGAGGTTGCAAATGAAAAGTCAAGTATTAAGCCTGGAGGTAAAACATCAGAGGACATACAATATCTGGAATGAACTTGTATTTGCATTGTGCACACACAAGCTAGAGAAAGACTTTTTTCATCAGCACAATAGAAATTAGCAATCTTTTTGGGAATTCTCTACCAAAGGGTTCGAAGTATTTTTCCACTATAATATGGTAACTGTTACAACTCTAACCTATTTAGGGTTAGATTGACATGTTTAGAATTTAAGTTCACCTGACTCTGATTTCAGTAAAATTTCTGTTATAAATTCATCCATCGGAACTGATTGTGTTTTGAACTTATGATCTTTACCTTCTACTTAAGCCGTGTCACATTTATGATCATATTAACAAAGTGTGCAGACTTTTCAACTGTCATCAGCACATTATGACTTGAAAGCAATCCTAATGTCTCGCATTTTTTGAATAAAAGTCTCACTCTTTTTAATTTTGTCTATTGCAGCTGTGGTCTCAGAATATTCAAGACCTTGGTGTGTGTGAAGACGTTTTCCATGATGATTTTAACTTACCGGATGTTGATATTACATTTTGCAACTTTGAGGAGTTGTTTTGAGCTGATCAAGATCCCATGAGAGCTCTGATTGATGATAAAGATGTTTCATGCTCCTCTGTGGACAAGGATATGTCTGTTGATAAATCTGACGACTATAGTACTGGAGTCAGGGAGGTACGTATATGTATACGTATACATTTTTAACACAAGTAATGAAAGTTGTAATCA
>CAODLS010809997.1:0-15641 GCA_948243855.1 Flueggea neowawraea | reverse complement strand
AGGTGTAAGGGTTTCCCCTCTACCTGCAAGTGAGGAAGAATCTTTAATGGATTGAACTCTCTAGTTGAGCTAGAGGAGTGGACGTAGTTCAAGGAGGACCAAAACACTATAAATCAGATTTGTTATCTCTTCCCTTACTCTTTTTGTTACTTGTTTTGCATTTTCATTTAATTTATATTATTGTGTGTGGATTAAATCTTTAGATCTTCGCAATTACTCTTTGATTTCAGCTTGAAAGAAACTTTATTATTTGTTTTAGTTTGCAAAAGACTTTCAACAAAGTTTCTAACTTGCTAGCAATCCAATTCACCCCCATCTTAGATTGTCATTCCATTTCATTGCTTCCTAACTGGGATTGATTTTTATATATGTCTTCGATATGTTGTTTGCTAAGAATGACCTATCTTGCATCATAAGTTTAAAAAATTGGTTGTCATCCAATTTTGTGATGAAAGACATAGGTGAAGTACAATACATTCTTAGAGTTAAGATTTCAAGAGATCAATCAAGAAGGTTGTTGGCTCTTTCACAAGAAACTTGTATCAACAAAGTCTTTGAAAGGTTTAAAATCAAGTTGCAAACTTGTAGATACCCTGATTAGAAAGGGTGAGTATCTTGACATAAAAATGTGTCCATAAACACCATGAGAGATTGAGTACACAAAGAGAGCTTCGTATAAGAGTGTTATAGGTAGCATTATGTAAGCGATGTTATGCACTAGATTTGACATCAGCTTTCCTATTAGTTTAGCAAGCTGATATCAGTCCAATCCTATGAAGAAGCATTGGAAGCAGTGAAAAGGATACTAAGATACTTAAAGAAAACTGTGAGTTATGCACTATGTTACCAAGGAAAGGATCTGCGACTAAGAGGATACATAGATGTTGTCTTGGATGATGATATGGAAGATAGGAAATCCACATTTGAATATGTATTCTTGCTTGGAAAAAGAAAATATGTGCAACACTATCTACTATAGAAGTTGAGTATATAGCGTCATTAGTTGCAGTGCAAGAGGCTATATGGATGAAACAGTTTTTGAAAAACCTTGGAATAATCGCCTCTCGAGCCCACTTCTATCTATTGTGATAGTGGGCAGTGATAACTTACACTAAGAATCCAAGATTTCATAGAAAGAGTAAGCATATCGACATTAAGTATCACTTTGTAAGAGATATGGTTGCACGAGGATAAGTGAACATTGAGTACGTTCCTAGTCATGTGATGATAACAGATTCACTTGCAAAATTAATAGCTAGAGATGTGTTTGAGGAACACCTGAAGTCCCTAGGGCTATGTATGATTCATGAACATTTTGTTGAATATAATGTTATATTATATGACTGAGCTTTACATTTGATGTTGTATGACTTGATTTTTTATTTGAGTAATAAAAAATCATATTTTTTCAAGTTCATTGTTCGTAATCTACATGAATGAATATTATTTATTAACATTCACTAAAAGTAGTGAGTATAGTAAAGCATGTTGGATGAAGAAGTAACTCACTCACATGGGCGTTTACCTTTGATTTAACTATTTGTTTGTTAAATGCCAATATGAGGTAGGTTTTGAATATATGTGTAACTGTGAGTGCATGTTAATAATCATTTAAATGTTTCCTTTCATAAGTTGCAAGATGAAGACATATGATTAATTTGTGAAATTTTTTATGGATGAAGAATCCGTGTTAGATTAATATATAATCAATACTAAGTGTCTAAGTAGGCTTAGCATAATTCCATCTTAAAACTATAAGTATTCCTAGAGAGAGGTGGACTAAAGTAGAATGCTTGGGTGCGTTCTGCTGAGGCCATGGTGTTTATAAAATCCTAATTTACATGCACTCCTTCAATGAAGGAAATAACACCATGACATATGATCATACTATGTGTGTGAAACATGACCATAGGAATGAGAAATCTTGTTACACAAGACGACCTCAATTTCTCCAGTATGAGACCCCGTAGTGAACAAGAGGTTTTTTGCATTATCTATCCCTTAGGAATCTAATTACATACTTGAAGTACGAGTTGGTATGGTTACTTTAGTGTGTTGCCAAAATGTTATGCATGATTTGACAGGATGGCGCACACTAAGTAGGCATGCTGGTTCATGATGGATCATATAGTGTAGGAGAGGAAGACTACTTTCTTAACATAATCGCAAAGTTTCATGAGTTGCTAAACGTCTATTATAGTTTCTTTTGAGAATCATAATAATTAACACAAATTAAACTTTCAGGAGATCAATAAGTCTGAAAACAACGATTGTGGAAGGTAGGCTGGGTTAAGGCATATCATAAAAAGAAACAAAAGCTTATGATTATGAGTAAATTTTTAAGAGTAGAAAACAAGTTTTGAGAGTTGTTGTATAACCTTAACCAGTATACAACGTTATATCTTTCGTCGTATGCCGGTCGTGCCACCCATTTGTCGTATGATTGGAGCTCGAGCTTGATGAATGTGTTTAATTTGAGTACCATCATGGTTATGTCCCATTATGTGCGAGTGAAAGATGTTAAAAAATGAATCCGCCCATATCGCATCATGGGTGGAAGTTGAACCATAATTGGTTAGGTATTCTATTGGGTTAAGCACTAGATGGGTTTTAGTTGACCCATTCCAACATGGGTTTGGATATGAGCTCCTAATTGGTTTAATAGAGCCCAAATCCCTATTAGTATAAAAGATTGACACAAAATTCTAATCAAATAAAAGAGTTAACAGCTTACAGAAAAATACGTGAAACTCTCCCTCTCCCCTCCTAGTGTGCCATCGACCTTAGAGTAGAAGGAATTCTTGTTTGCACAAATAAGATTATTGTGTTAGAAATCCTTCTGGTGGTTCTTAAGTTGTGGGTACATTCTACATTCACGTCGTTTTTGTGATCGTGGTTCGTGGTGACTAACAACAGCTCATTTCTTAAAACATCCAATCAATTGTGATCTGCTGCATATTTCGAGGTAGGATCACTAGTTTAATTATTTTCCATTTATTCGGTTTTATATTCTTTCAGTTCGCATATTATCCAATACACTATACATATCATTCTTGTTAAATGAACTTATCCTACAATAATGCCTTCTTAAATGAGGTTTTAAGGTATTCAACGGTCATTATTTCATTTTCTTGGCTTTAAGAAGTTGATCTCTTCTACCTGGCAGGGACAGTTAATGGGTTCATGATTTAGTTATGTGGAATCGAAAGGATCATGACAAATTTTTGAATAATTCTAAAGTTGAGGCTAATGTTAGTGATGTATTAAGACTTTGAGGCTGAAACAGATAGCAAAAATTGGATTATTCAATGTCTAAATGTTGGTCATATAGGTTACTATCAAAGAACAAAAAAGGGACAAATGTGCTTTAGTTATAAGAAAATTAAAATCTTAAGTCAGCTTTTTTAGCTAAGATTTTTTTAAGACAGCAAGAAAAAGTCAGAAGAAATGGGTGCTATCTTGTAATGGTTACATCTGTACGAGACGTTTTTATATTCATTGAAATTGACCAGCTCAAGTCATGGTATGCGTCACGTTTAGCTTGTTATTTCTACGTTGATTCTTATTTCTAATGGGTTCAACCTATTATTGTACTAACTTATCAGAAAAAGAAGAAAAAGAAAAGAAAGCTATATATTATTCTACTGCTTGTTTTGGTTATATTCGATTCAGTCTATTTTGGCTGTTATTGATGACTCGTAATTCGAGTTGAATGGCAGAAGTTGTATATAGTTGGAGGTTGATGTTACTTATTATTAGAGAAAAATATCGATAGCTTCATTTTTTGTCCGAACAAATTTTTTTTTATAACCTATTTGAACATTGTATTTTATAATTTATAAAATTTCCTCAACAATATATTAAGGTAGAGACAATATTATGATTTAAGCTTGAAAAAAAAAATACTTTTGCTCTAATTAAGATAGAATATATTTATATTGTCATTGTTGACATTGTGAACCAAAAAATCATAACTTTGCATGAACCTAAAAGTCCATTATTTAATCAAAGTTGGTTAACAGAAAGTCCTACTTAGAATTTTAAGTGATGGGCAAAACTGTGATATAATAAGGAATTGAGAGGATACATTAGGTGAACCCCTAAAGGTGGAAGAAAGAGACAAAATTCTTAAGAGTCTTCCAAAACGTGAATACCATCCATCATCATTAATCTTCTGTAAAAGATATCACGATAGTTAATACAGAACAGCTATTGTCTTTTACAATGACATTATATCCAAAAATTATATTCTCTGGAGGCTTCAGTTTACACCACTGCTCAATTTAAATAATCTACATGGTATTCTTATTGGTTTAAAAGTGGCAACCCCCAAGTACCTCAATTCTGCCGATGCTTCCTCTATAGAGTTGAAAACATATTATTTTACTTGGTTTAATGAGGATCAATTGTTATTCTCATAGTTTCTTTCTTCAATATCAGAGATCTATTTCCACATTAGGTTTCAATTCCGCTGCAGAGGCAGCTGCCTACAGCATTGTTAGTACTACTCAGCATGCACAATAACTACTTGAGTTACATAATTTGTCGAAAGATGATAATACTGTATCTCAATATCTTTAATAAGCAAAGTTGATCGTGTTAGTGTAGGTACTTTCGTAGCCAATCATTAAGTGCACCACATAAGTAACAACAAACATAAAAGGGATGGGTTTGCTTTGCTAATTGAATATATCTATGGGATTATTTTGGTTGGTAGACAAGATTAACGAAACGATGTCTATGATATAGTAGGTTCGTGCCTCACGAGCCTTAACCGGCATAGAACACGTTGGTACTTGAATATTATATCGAAATATCCATAATCAACGATTATCTGAATAGGGTGCCAACAATCAACCAATCTTTTACATGATTTGTTGGTTCCACTACCCCATGGAAAGTAAATATGTGATATATGGTCAAACATATATTTGCATAATTAAGAGTTAACATGGGTGCTAGGCTGACTCGCTGTTGTAAGACCAACTGGTAGATTACTTGAGTGTCACTAGAAATCTCTAAACAAAGGAAGATGATGTAACTAGTCCTTGACTTAAGATCAACAACGGCTTGTATAGTCATGTAACTTGCATCCCGCTTTTTGTAACGTTCGTAGGATTGCCAATTAATATGGTGAAGATTGGGTTGCATCACAAAATATATAAGTATGGTGAGTGATCAAGATAAGATTATTCCCTTTAGTTACATGATATAAATGTATTATTGGGCATATCGATTAAGTTAAAAGAACTTAAATTCATGGCTATGGTTTGAATTGTTTGCAATGTATAAAGTTGAATCAATTTAATGAAGTTTGTCTTATCTATGCCCTATACTCAAAGAGACACGAAATGAAAGGAGACTAAATTGCACAATAATATTATATGATAAGCGTAAGTTGTTCTACAATAATTCGAGTTCATTTGGGGATATGATGGTTAGCTAGGGCCTAGTCCTACCAAGTAACTTAGGAGTCAAATCCTAAGTTACTACTCTCATGAATGAGGGTCTATAGGGTCATATACAGTAATATGTTGTGGGCATAACATCGATCATGTGATGAATAATATTCAAGTGAGCAATTCTAGTCTTACAAGGATGCCCATTATGACTCATGGTGGAACATTAACGATTAGGGTCACCTAAATATTTAAAATACTTTAAGATGATACCTAATGAATTTGAAAACCCAAAAATCTCATTTCATATGAGAATCCCAGTTTGACTAGGGATCTTAATCAAAATAAAAATTCTAGTGTAACTAGAATAAGTTCCAAAATGGAAACTAAAAATCGTCTGACATTTCCATAGAATTAATTCTGATATTTTGACGATTCTCAATGTTGAGATTCATATTGTAATCAGGACTCCCAATTGACATATGATTCCTATTATGAATAGGATTTGTGATAGACTTGCCCATGACGCCTAAATTAATCAAGTTTACTCAAGCCTATTCCTAAAATAATAATGACCTTATTGGCACCTAAAAAGAGGGTATGGCTGGCCATATGGGTTATAATAGGAATAAGAATACCATCCATACAATTTAAAAAGATATATCACTTGATATAGCAGAGCATTACGAAGACTTGGTAGGTTGTGATTAGGAAACCCTAGCCCTCCTTGGACTTGGATAATATTTAAGGGTATTTTAAGTGTTTTTTAGTAGCCATAAGTCGTACATAAGGAAAGAAAATGTTGTTGCCCTTGCCGTCCCGCTTTCTTTCCAAAAACCCCAATCATTTTTTAAATGAAAAGTTGGAGACTTCAAAATTAGTGGTACATTATGGCATCCTAACTAGGTTGACACCACAATAGCACCTACATCATCTTCGTGAGCTCTAAAATATTATTAATATAAAAGAAAAGCAATACAGCAAGTTCGAAAACCAGAGACTACCTAAAGCTATAGTTCTCCCTGAAAGAGAAATCATCATAAACAAGCTGGCTACATAAGCTAGGAAAGGTAGGCCACCAATGGAGTCTTGGGTTGTGCGCGCCAAAGTTGGCAAGGCTGTCTGAATAAATGAGAAACCACAACATTCATATGAGCAAGCCGACTCAAACAATCAGCCCATTGAAGCCGGTAGCACCATGAAACCTCCAAGGACCATGACTTGAAAAGCTATACTACATAATTGAGTCGCTCTCTAACCAAAGATTGTGCCATCCTAACTCCGATGCTTTAATAATGGCAAAGATGGGCGTTCAGCTCAGATATGAAAGTCGGTCCCTGTATAGAATGTAAAAGTCTATTTGGTGAAACCTCTAGAAGTTCTGAAAATGCCCCCCCGCCCCACCAGAAACAGGCTTGTTTGTGGCAGAGCCATCAGTATTGACTTTAAGCCAATTAACTGGTGGTAGCTACCATACCATAGGTACAATGCTCAGTGCCCGTCGTGGAATGCCAGAAATGTCAAGATTAGTAAACAAATGTAGTTCCTCCATGGTCCCATTCATGTGCCCTATCCAGAATACATCAGCTTCTCCAATACACTTCCAAAGCATCCTCAACATATTAAAAATGCTTACTGGTTGCTTCCAGAATATATAGTCATTGCAAGCCTTCTAGATAACTCATAGCACACTAACAATGGTAACATTCCAAAGCACTTTTAGTTGTGAGCTAATTTGGGCTTCATTGCAGCTAAAATAAGTTATTTCAATGTACCATGACACCTAACTCGCACAGCAAACATAGCTGTACCATAGTGCACAAATTCAAACTTAGTTGTAAGCCACAAACTCCTAGCCGCGTTTGAAGACCAAGAATGATACATACACTATCTTTCGTTCGCTTTTTTTGCTTTGTTATGCAAGGCAAATATTCAAAACACAGTTTTTGTTGTTTGTATATTAATTATTTGCATGGGTCTTGACAATGGGTAACATAATATTTTTTTTAGAATTCCGCAACATTTTCCCAGCACATAACCTAAAAAATAACAAATTCCTTATCATTAGTAGGACAACCAATCACAGTGGTAGAGTTCAACACCATTATTTTGGAAACTTAGGGGCTAATTACAATGGCATTACTCTGCAGCATTACCATATTCATGTATTTTCACTAAAATAAAGGGATGCACATTGCCTTGTCCCCATTTCCGAGTTTATCGCAAGCTCTTCGAATTTCAAAAACTCCTCGATTTTTCCGTTTTTGCTATCCTGCTGATGCGTGCCCTTATCAGATCATTCTTCAAGATACACTTGTGTGCTACTCTGGTCATGGGAGTCTATCTTTTTCTAAGACACTACTCTTGACTTTGCACATACATAGGTCTCTCCTTTATATTTTCTTCATTTTTCTTCAAACGATATCGAGATCTTTTGAGAGCTTCTCGAGATGCGTATGTAGCTCTTTCCATGTGCGAGTCCAACCTTCGGTTTCTCCATTGCTTCAACACAGAATTTTTTTTTCCCAAAAAGAGTCGAACCAATACAAAATAGGATTTGTTCTCTTCTTCCTTCTATTTTTAGTTTGTGTAATTTTTGGTTCATTGGTTGGTTATTGGTCTTTAATTAATTTCAACTTTTCTTTTTCAAAAATTCTTTCCATAGTTGCTATATTTTTCAAAATCTAATTCACCCCTCCTTCTTGGATTGTCATTAGGACTGACAATAAATAGTAGATACTCCACATGGCTTTGTAGGTTGAATGTGTTTAGATTTTTATTTGCTTATTTGCTATCCATTACTGACATCATATTTGACGTATATTTTATATTATAGATTTTACTTGCCAAATGATAAACAACTAACGTGATAATCATATAAACTCGGTAATTATTAATAAACAGAATTGGGTAGAATATTTGATTCAGGTTCATAGAAGTCAAATCAAACCTACCCGTTCGGATTAGCATGCATGTCATTTATGACCTGCTCAAAGCATAAGTTACAAAACATTCTGGGCAGTCCTGAAGTTTGCGTTTTCTTGATTTAGTCATTTTTATTTGCCTATACGTCAACCTTTTATTTTAAGAGTCTGTGGCATTAGTGTAATATGATGGGAAATTGATATATATGCATATGTGTGGTGTGTTATCATAAAGATATGTTTAGACATATAGGATCCGTTGATGACCAGCTTGTTGAGGAGGGTGATGAGCAGTCTGAAGTTAAACAACATCATCACGAAAAGCATGAGGTATATGTAGTTATATATTAACTGACAATATGTATTATCATCATAATATATAAATGAGCATCATACAATAGTGCATATTTATATATAGTACATATATGTAACTGTAAATATTTAATACACTATACGCTTCATCATTAAACATAAATTTATTATCGTTGTTATGTTGGTTTATATTTTTTTATTTTTATATGTAAAATGTCTATCTAATTTTTTTTATAGCAATTGAATGATAAAATTTATATTTTGATAACTTATTTATATTTTATTAAATCAAGTTTAAATTTTAAAAAATATATTAAAGATTGCGCATTGATGTGGTATGGGTTAGACCCATTAAGCCTAATGCAAAGTCCAAGTAGAAGTCTATGAATATGATGTTAGAACCAGTTTTGGTCAACATGTAAATTCCTTCTAAGTTTTATTGATTTAATAAAACACTTGAAATAGTTAAGTTACACACGTTGTATAAACCTCTAAGGGTTGATGTATGATCTAAGCATTTTGTGCCATGATCTCTGCACGTTGATCAAGTTAGAGTCATACTGGAATTTCCAAAATTGATATTATGCGCGTAGAACAAGGTGCAAAGCATGTAGACCAGATGCAATGTGTGTAGTATGGTATGAAATGCATGTAGACGTGTTGTATTAGAAGGCAGAAAGCTCCAGGATTTCTCTATCCACATAGAAGGAGTCCAATGCACTTAGATAAATTGAAGAATTCTCTGGTCTGGAAGTGACATCACACTACGCACGTAGAAGCGACCTCAGTGCGCGTAGACAGGATTGAGATGAACACTGAAGAGGGCTCACAAGAAAACTCAGAGACATGTTGATCTCCAATGCAGTGCACGGAGAAGAGTAAATGTGTCATCTTTGAAGAAATCATGCTACACACGTCGTACGGGTGCTAAGCACGTAGACGGGGCTGAGTTCAAAAAATGACAAATCAATCATACGCTCCTCGACAATTTGAATTTGAATATTCCCTGACACAGTCACGTGAAGAATTAAATGTGTGATCTTGGAATCATGTCAACGCACTTAGAAGAACTATTCAAAGTGCACAAAGCTAATTATATAAGCACACGGAAGGCGATCTAAGCGTACAGTATCAAAATAGTCTTCAGGCAGCAGCTACTAGAACATGCAGTGCATGCAGAAGGACACACATCATGCGTAGGACTTTGATGGCCTTATGGACAATGCATGTAGTATGGTGGTACGCACGTAGCATGGATTGACGCTATTAAAATCAGATATTTTCTATTATCTCACAACAACTACTTTGGGATTTGCAATGACTACTTTTGGGACAATGCCTATAAATAGACCAGTTCTAAGGAAGGTATGAATTTCGTTGAGAGAGTGTCCAAGCTTTGCCAATTTGATTCTTGACTTTCTGTCTCTTATTGTTCTAGATATTTGCATAGTAGTTGAGCTTTGATTTGCTATTTGTCTACTGGGTTGGTGTGTAATATTGCTTTAAATCTGGGAATCCACTTGTAATCACTTTTTGGTGTTAAGCTTGAAGGGTAGTATAGGTTTGTCTTGTTTGGTTCCTTTAAAAACAAGAGACGTAGAGGTTTTCTTGTGTAGGCCTACAAAAACAAGGTGTAAAGGTTGCTTGTGAACCTGGAAAACAAGAGGTGTATCGATTTTTCTCCACCCTCAAGTGAGGAGTTTGTTTGTGGATTCAAATCTCTCTAATGAGCTAGAGGAGTGGACACATGTCAAGGAAGACAAAACCACTATAAATCCAGGCTTTGTTTTCCTAACCCTTCATCTCTTCAATTTCTTTTGCTATGGTTATGTTTGGGATTGAGCTATTGTTTTGTTTTTGCATAAGTGTTGAAAAGTTTTTAAAGGTTTTAAATTTCTAGCAAAAATCCAATTTGTTGGAGGATTGTCGATCTTGCCTTGGTGGAATTTTGTGGGTAAGAAAGAGTGAAAATAGACACAATGATTTAGAGTTGTTCGACCAATCTTGCTTACGTCCACTACCTAAGTTCCTCACATAGAGCTTTCTCAATCCACTATCTAGATGATTGATTATGGCTCAATCCAACAAGGCCAAATACAAAAAGATTGATTACCATCTCAACACCTTTAAAGCCACCTTCACTTTCAAGCTAATTGAAAATTCCTATAATACTTGATTTTGCTTCAAGAATAAACCAAGCTTAGGATCTACTCTTGATCACAACCTCACAAACTCTATGTCTGTAACCAATAAATTGCTCACCAAACAAATTTAGAACAATGGATACAAGTAAACAGAATAAGAAATAAGTACAAGAACACTTGTATCACCAAATGTATGATTGATGTTAGGAGTAAGGTTGTAATGAGTATAAAAGTATTGTATCTTGTCTCCTACCATGTTCTTGAATGTAGTTATACATTCCCAAATATTTCTAGCCATTGTATATTGATTTGTAGACGTTGGAGTGTGTAATCAATCAAATTTAGTTTCCTTTTTAGCTCTTACTCGAGTAATTTTTTAGTATACTTGATTAACTCCAGCTCCAGTTGTAAATGCTCATTTTCAGCCTTGACTTGCTCAAGTAACATATTTTATTACTCGAGTAATTGCCACATATGATTGTTGGTAATTTATTTCTTTAGAATCTTTCCATTTCAGACTTGATTGCCTCAGATCTTGCTTCTCATTAATGCCCGCTTACTAAAATAACAATTTCCTCACTCGAGTAACTTCCAAATCAATGTATCTACTGGTTTCAGCACTTACTCAAGTAACTTTTTTTTCTTACTCGAGTAATTTTTAGCATTTGCATACTCAAGAAATTTTCATTTTGCTTGAGTGATTTTGTCACGACCCGTTTCTAGAAAGTGACCGGCATACAAGATGGACCGTCTGTAGAAGCTCAGCCCATCTCGTACAAGCCTCAGAGTACTCAGAAACTCTACCCAATTATTCATTTTAATAATTATTCAGTATAGCAAACATTCTGATTTTATAAATTATAACTAAAGTGGTATAAATCAAAATATTAACAATATAAATATATATACATATACACATTCTTTCAAATTAATTATACAAACCAAAAAGTGAAACCCAAATAGTGGAACCAAAACCCTCGGTGTGAAGTACCTAACCAAACATACCAACCCAAAACCCGATCAAAAGGGTTATCACTATTACTCGAAGACTCCACTGAGCACGGAAGTTGAATCACTTGAAAAATGTTAAGGGGAGGGGGTGAGAAAGCTCAGTGAGGAATAACGCTCCAGAATGCCTCTGGGACCTCACACAAACCTTTCTGAAAACATTTAGAAAACTTTCACATGCAACATATACAGGTATATGTATGTACACTCGTATACATACTAGCATAGTTCGAAAATGTTTCAGAAAATATTTCGCAACCAGAGCAGACAACATGCAGTCAGACAAAATCTGTAATAACAGATAAGCATATAACGCATGCAGCGTATTATACTAATTCATATTATCCAGACTATACAGAATTTTATACGTAATATTTTACAAATAATTTATTCAGAATTTTATATAGATCTGATAAGCACTGAATACAAACCAAAAAGTGAAACCCAAATAGTGGAACCCAAACCCTCGGTGTGAAGCACCTAACCAAACATACCAACCCAAAACCCGATCAAAAGGGTTATCACTACTACTCGAAGACTCCACTGAGCACGGAAGTTGAATCACCTAAAAACTGTTAAGGGGAGGGGGTGAGAAAACTCAGTGAGGAATAACGCTCCAGAATGCCTCTGGGACCTCACATAAACCTTTTTGAAAACATTTAGAAAACTTTCACCTGCAACATATACAGGTATATGTATATACACTCGTATACATACTAGCATAGTTCGAAAATGTTTTAGAAAATATTTCGCAACTAGAGTAAACAACATGTAGTCAGACAAAATCTGCAATAACAGAGAAGCAGATAACGCAAGCAGCGTATTATACTAATTCATATTATCTAGACTATACAGAACTTTATACGTAATATTTTACCAACAATTTATTCAGAATTTTATACAGATCTGATAAGCACTGATCATACGTCCGTATTATATTGATACTGCGCTGGCCAAATCAGATCTCTAATAGAGAATCAGCAATCTCAAGAGCCTCAATGGTGCTCAACTCAAGAGAGTCGAACAGCTGACAGCATTAGGGGCCCCAAACAGTACCCGACACCCTAAGGGTCTCAGAGCTGTGACAAACAGGTAAAGCTAATCAGAGGGTATACCCGCGATCATTGCACTCCCCGGGCTCTAGCAAAATATATCCGCCAGTCAACAGTACAATATACTATAGGCGAACGAACAATAACACAGACTCAATAGATATATTATACCTCGTATAATATAATAGCAGATAATAGCCACTATGACATATAATATCAGACAAAGGCCCGTAGGCATAGCATAGTATAACAAACAGAGTATACATACATAGAGTATATAACAGAGGTGGATAGGGACCAGAATAGATAGATAACAGAAGAGGGACAGAGCCACCCATTAGAGTCAAACAGAGCACATGGTCTGGTCGTACGCACGACTACCATATTACCCTGGTAACTGGGTCTTGACAGAACATTAGTATACAAAAGGCTACGCTACCTCGTAGCTAGGTGTCCCTAATCCAATAGGTATTCTCAAATGCTATCATCGAAATTAAGTGTGAAATCACTCGCATTTCTTGACACAAAATGTTCAATTCAAAGTGGTCAGGAATCATACCTCAGAAATTGTGTATCCAAACATTTACCAAAGCTTGATTAGAGGAAGTTCTAATGATTGATCATATTATGGTTGCACCATAGCATGGATTAGCAAGACCACTGTAGTTATCGACATTCTCGGCAAAGCACCCCCGGAAAGGTTAGCTCATACTTGCTTGGAGGTTGGCTAGTAGCATCGCAGTGGCACTGTTTACTGAAGAATGGTGTTGATCCCTCAGTTTAATGGTTCAGGGGTATTGCTTGGTCCCACAGAGGCAAAATATATTTCGCTAGATAGGGTTCCAGAGGTTCTAAAGGAAGATGCCAGATTCAAATTATCAAATGAATCTGAGTTTAGTATTAATGGTTCTAGAGTTCTCTGAATGAATTGAGGTCGAGCACACATATCTTTATGGACCACGCAGAGAGGTGACGGGCGTGGTCATGGATTTAGGTTAATTATCAAAAAAAAATGAAGACGAGTATACCAGAGTTTGCTAGTTGGCATTTGACTCACCAATAGGTTAGGCTCAAGGATCAACGTCCTTTCAGATTGGAGCAACAATTGCTCTTTTCCATAGTGGAAAAAGAGTAGCATTATGAAGGACGTGGTGGTTGGATTACCAAGAACACTTTCAAAATAAGATTCCACGTATGTTATCAGGGTAAGCCATACTGAGTTTAGGTCGATCATTCGAGTTAGAGATACAATTGCAAGTCTAACCCAAACTATGACCGCAAAACATGCAGATATAGCTAAGCACGGTGAAATAATTGCATACATTGCAAAGAAAACATAACAGATCTAGATTTTGCTACAAAAAGCAGCACAAATACAGACGTTGTTGAGAAGAGTAGAACGAATACAAAATTTGCTATGAAAAGTAGAACAATTACAGACTTCATTAGGAAGGCAAGTCAGATACAAACTTTGCTATGAAGAGCCTAACAAATACAGACATTGTTTAGAAATTCGGAATTGGTTCAAATACTGCTGAGCAATGAACCAATAGAAGACATCTAAGGACTAACCTCTTGATGGTCTAGATCCAAGGTCTAAGCAAATCGAATTCAGAAAATAGCTCTTACACTTATGATCAAGTTTAGAGCTTGTCCAAAGCTATGATCATCTTGTCGATAATCATCTAACCCCGTTAACAGAGCTCATTCAAATTCAGAGGACGAAAGAATATTTGCTTTACAAAGCAATTCAAGGTGTCACCCCAAATTGAAAGTCAACCCATATCAGAGATAGCATCGACTTTCTATGACTATTACTGACAGCTGGCTATGGCTTGTCACCATCAATTGCAATTTACACAAACATTGTATATCGGAGTGAATTAACAATCTGCATTCTGAGAACAACAAGTAGATTTTGGACCATGAAATTAACAATTAATTGCAAGGTCAGAAAAGCTTATAACAGTTTCTTATCTACAGACTTCAACCCAATATGTAGGCTTAATAGGAGTTAATGTCGTACATAGTTATGCAACATCGACATCAAGTAAGGTATTTGGTGAAGTGCAAAGATATGAGGTTTCCAGGAGTCGGGGATCGTATTCCAGATAGTTTAGAGTTACAGAGGTGCAGTTCCAGAATCAATGATGCTCCCTAGGTAGTCCAATGCTATTGAGGTACAATTCCTGGCCCATTGGGATGTAAATCTTCTAACATCCAAATGATCTCGTGTTCACCCTTCAAAGGTATTTACAATATGATCAAACCTTGAAGGATGTGTTTGAAGAACACCTGTCAGAGCGGTAGAGCGAAGCTATTGCAAAAAGGCGATGCTTCAACCTACAAATGACCATGTGAATTGCTTGGATTCGCTACAGAATAACACTATCTTCAAAAGCTACACGTCTATCGGCTATTCCAGCCAATATCTTACAGAGGAACAAACATATCCAGCTGACGATAGCTCTACCTAAGCCTCACATCATGGATTCAGATATACAGACATGACAGATAAGCAGATTACAGATCCAAAGATCAGAATGCTGAAGATTGCCACAGTACCCAAATGTACTCCAGAAGATACAGAAACAAACCAAACTGACTCAATCAAAGATACATAATCTCCACAATCGACACAGAATTACGAAACCTAATGCTCTGATACCACATTTGGTATCAGAGTACACAAATAGGCATGACTTACGAAACCTAGTCTTTGATACCACCTTTGTCACGACCCGTTTCCAGACCGTGATCGGCGTACAAGATGGACCGTCTGTGGAACCAACCCATCTCGTA
>CAODLS010809614.1:0-13285 GCA_948243855.1 Flueggea neowawraea | reverse complement strand
GATGGGCCAGGGTCCCATAGACGGTCCGCCTCGTACACGGGTCATGATCCGGAAACGAGTCGTGACATTTTATTTCAATTATGTTTCTATATTTCTCAAAGTTATTTTTTGTGATTACTTTCAAATTCCTTCTACTTTTTTACTATAGTTTAATTTAGTTATTTTGATATTTCATTACATTTAATTAATATTTTCATATTTATTTTGGAGTAATGGAAAATTTTAGATAAATATACTAATAGTATTATGATCCTGATACTATTACTGATAATAAACTGATTTTCTTATTTCATTTTCACATAGTCAAATTTTAGGAATTTCCAATCCTTAATTAGTTCAGTTTACATATTTAATTCAGGGCACAAAAAAAATGTATAAGTTTCGAAAAGACACAACCTATGTGTCTAAGGATGCTACTGCACTAACCTGGATGCCGAGCTAATAATCCAATTACTCACCATCGATGGATGATTAGCCATTTTGGATATCAAATTAGTTGAAATAGTATTTACTAAAAAAGGGGTCAGACATGCTAATTATGGCAATAATGATTATATGATATGCAAATGCAACCCAAACTTATGGAAATCCTTTTGTGATCGAATATCTAACACTGTTGTTGAAAATCAAGCCTCGATGTAAAATAAAATTATAGATTTGTCCTCAAAGTATTCCAAAATTACAAACCAATCCCTAAAATATCCATTGTTTAAAATTAATAAATATGCAAACTATCAAGTCTAGTCCTTGCAGCAAAAAAATTGTCTAAAAACCCCAAAAATCATGCCGACCGATACCCGGTGTTTTAAAACACATATATTCCCTCAAATAATCCCCTTAAATGTGATCAACAATCTTACCAATTAACCTCAAAATCATCACAAAATCCCCCAAAATCAAGTCTAACCCTAGAATCCATCAAAACCACACCAAATCTTTAAAACCCATAAAGATTCATGCATTTCAAACCTTTATCTAACATGATCTAGCATCCATTAACTTTCAATCCAATAGAAAAAAAAAGAAATCTAAACCAAACCTTCAAACTATCACTCATTCTTCCAACAATCTAAATCATGATTTAATGCATAAAATGAGGAAAGAATTGAAGAAATGTAATCCTACCTCAAGGAATGAAAAGTAAGCAATGATAGGCAATGAGTGAGCTTGAGAGAAGGATTTTAGATGAATTTTTTGGTCAAAAATGAAGTGACACAGAGTGAGAGTTGAGGTGGGTGATTTTAAAGACGAAGAACATCAAAACGGTGCATTTTTATAAGTGCCCAGTGGAAAAGACGTGTGTGTTTCCCCTGAGACGCACGTCTTGTTAGAATTGTGCCCTAGTTCAATCATTGATGTAAATTGTCATTCAATTATTTAATAAAGAGACATTTCATTTCTATGAAATATAATATGTTTTATAAAGATAAAACTCCATGAATAGTTTATTCTTCCTTATGTCAGCAAGTGCGTGACTTTATAGAAAAACCATAAGGATAAAAGGAACACTATTAAAAATGTCCTTAATCGATCATTATCATGGGAATGATAATGAATTAAGATTAGTATGTTGCTAAGAAGATAATCATGTTTTATTGATTATGGATATGAGATATCAACTTAGAACACAGATACATGTTGGGGAACATGTATTGGACTGCCCGCTATGAAATCACTTCATGGATTGTTGTCACAAGTGGCTTTCATGCAGTGGTGATGTTTGAGTCCTCTGACTGAAACTTACTATTGACTCCTACATGAGGAATCGCATGTTTTGACTTAGTCAAATGTTATTCGTAATAGGGTAACAATAAAGGCTATGATTGGATATGTCATGAATCATATAGAGGAGTGATAGTGATGGATTTGTTCCTCTTAAGAATAGTGATATCTATTGGCCACTTGATGAGTAGGATTAATGGAATGTATGCATACTCGAACGAATTGATAAAGGGGTATATCAATGTCATTTGTTATATCAATCTACTTGAGATCAAGAAATATGCTAAGCAATATAAGGTTTGCATGTGATCATGCCTTATGCTTAGATGAGATATCGTGAGACAAAATATTAAGTTAAATATTTGTGGACTTGTTATTATGTATGACATAATAAATTCGTCTCATATATTTTAATAAGGGAGTGATTTATTTAATGATAATGTATCATGAAATTAAAAGCCCAATAACATTAATAAACCCATGAAGAATTTCGGCACACACTCCTATGTTTAGGAAAAATTATGCACACTCCTATTTTTAAGGAACCCTATTTAGTGCACATGATTAATTAGGAAGAGTCCTAATTAGTGCACATGATTAATTAGGAAGAGTCCTAATTAGTGCACATGATTAATTAAGAAGAATCCTAATTAGTGCACATAATTAATCAGGAAGAGCCCTAATTAGTGCACATGATTAATCAGGAAGAGTCATAATTAGTGCACATGATTAATTAGGAAGAGCCCTAATTAGTGCACATGACTAATTAGGAGTGCATTACTAAATATGAGTTGATGACTAATTAGGAGTCAATGACTAATTAGGAGTTCTTGTTCTTGTGGACAAAAAAAAAGGAATTCAGTCTATTTAGGGTTTTTCATATGTCTATAAATAGGAACACACCCACGTCATATTCTTCATGGATTGGCCGAATTTGTGAGTGTCACTTACAAAGACTGAAAGTTATTTTGTGAGCTTTAGAATAGAGATTCTAAAAAAAGTGCTAGTACACTTCACCAATCCAAGAAGTTTCATTTGTGTGGATACCTCTAGACACGTTTGCGCAAAGGCAATGTGAGTTCAAAAATTGGTTCGAGTTTTTGGTATAGTAAAAGCTACATCAACACCTTATACGATCAAACATTCAAGTTTTGGATCTAAAGTAGATCTACTTACCCTAATCATATATGTTGATGTGCATGGGTTCTTGGTGAAATTCAATGGTTAAAATTTTTGTTATTTCTGCTGCACTATTTACTTATGAATGTCATAAACGAGCAGCGAATTGCAACAGTGTGCATATGGAATACTAGGGGGCTTAATGCCCCTACCAAACAGTCAGAGGTTAAATCTCTTGTTGGTAAGTAGAAGATATGTGCGATTGAGTTACTTGAGACTAGGGTAAAAAAAGGGAATAGACAAAAAATGATGGATGACTTGAGATTATATGGGTGGCAGCTATCTGATAATTTCAATGCCTTGGAAACGGGTCGGATTTGCCTTGTGTATGATCCGCAAGTATGCACAATTCAAGTGTTGGTGGTAACATCTTAGGTACTTCATTGTAAAGTGGATATATATGGCTGTGAATTATTTTGGTCTATTATTTATGGATCAAATGACACGAATGAGAGATAGGAGTTATGGCATGATTTGATTAGTTTTGGTTCGGGTTTGATAAAACTATGGTTAGTGCAAGAAGACTTTAATGTGATCCTAAGCAATCAGGAGACAATGCGCGGAATTAAGGTGAATGATCATCTATGGGAGGAGTTTTGATAGTGCTTGTATAACTGTGGTTTGATGGAGATGAGAGATTATGGTTGTTACTACACGTGGAACAATAATCAATTAGGCGAGGACAAGATCTGGAGACGGCTAGATAGGTGTGTGGTAAATATGTACTGGACTGATATCTTTGAAAACTCTGATTAGTAGACGTTGCTATCGGGAATCTCGGATCATTCAACATTTGTCGTCAACTTACGTAGATCATAAGTTCCTGGTAAAACAGGTATATTTTAGTTCTATAATTTATGGGTTGGGCATCCGAAATTCATGGCAATTGTTCAGTAGGCAACAGGAATACTTAGAGAGTGGGATGTTTAAAGTGTGGAGAAAATTGCTAGTATTAAAAAAGGAGTTAAGACAGCTACATAGGCTGGAATATTTAGCAAGTACTGAAAGAGTTGAGGCTTGTCAAAATTTACTTCTAAGCTTACAGGGAACATTGCATAACGACCCTATAGATGAGCAGTTGCATGAGGAAGAAAAGGCTGAGTTTGCAAAACTGAAAAGGCTAAAATCATCTGAAGAGAGTTACTACAAACAGAAGTCGAGAGAATCGTGGATTCGGCTTGGTGATAATATCAAGCTCTTCCATAATTCCATGAGAGTTATAAGGGCAAGAAATAAAATTTCATCCCTTGCTATGGAAGATGGTCGAACTCTAACTGATACCGAAGAAATTAGCGCAGCTATGTTGGAGTTTTATGCCAAATTGTTGGGAACGAATACCACAATTAGGGAACATGCGAACTTGGATGTTGTTCAAGCAATTCCAGTGGTGTCACCTGATGTAGTTGAAATTTTATGTGCAGAAGTGACTGCCATTGAAGTTAAAGAGGCCTTGTGGGGGATTAGGGATGATAAGGCTCCAGGTACAGACGAGTTTAATAGTTATTTCTTCAAGAAATGTTGGCATATAATTAGAAAGGATGTCTCAGAAGCGATGTGTGAGTTTTTTAGAATGGGAAGGTTATTGAAGCAGATTAATTCAACGGTACTGACTATTATTCCAAAGGTAAACACTCCTACTGGGTTAGGTGATTGTCGACCAATATCTAGTTGCACTGTTTTGTACAAGATAATCACTAAAATACTGGCTGCTCGGTTAAGCAAGATTTTACCTACATTGATCAACCCCGTTCAATCGGCATTTGTCCAGGTAGGAATATAGTTGATAATGTATTAATAGCCCATGAATTAGTTCGTAATTACCATAGAACTACCCATATCCCTTATTGTGCTCTAAAGTAGATCTCAAGAAAGCTTATAACTCTGTGTTGTGGGACTTTGTTGAAGAATTACTAGTGGGTATACGCTTCCCTGAGCAATTTATTAGATGATTATGGCTTGCATTAGAACTAACACCACATTTCTCCATAGTTCTAAACGGTTCTTTAGAAGGGTTTTTCCCAGGAAGGAAAGGATTGTGGCAAGGTGACGCGATGTCACCTCCCCTATTTATTCTGGTTATGGAATATTTATCGAGTTTCATAGCGCAAATTCCCCAATCTTGTCAGGGTTGTAAAGAGATGATAGTTAATCACCTCTGTTTTGCAGACGATCTATTTGTATTTAGTGGATATGACTTGATGTCATTGAAGAGTATTTCTAATATTTTATAGCACTTTGAGAAGGTTTTGGGGTTGCAGGTAAATGAAGGAAAAAGTGCTATATTTTTTAGTGGTGCGGGTGTAACAGAAAAGCAGAGAGCATTGAGTGTTCTCAAATTCAGAGAAAGAAAGCTACCAATGAAATACTTGGGTGTACCATTGATATCTACACGACTGACAAAAAGCCACTGTACGGAGCCTTTGGATAGGATAACTACAAAGATTAATTGTTGTACGTCGCGTTTCTTATCCTATATTGGTAGATTACAACTGGTTAATTCTATCCTTCGCAATATGCAGGTTTACTAGTTTCATATTTTCATACCCCCTACAGATGTTATTAAAGATATAGATAATAATGCAGGCAATTCCTATGGTATGGAGTGGATGCAAACAAACATGAGGGGGTAATTGCATGGAATAGAATTTTTCGGCCAAAGGTTGAAGGGAGACTTGGTATTAAAGATCTACTTGCTTGGAACAAGGCTGCAGTGGGGAAGCAAGCATGGTAGCTAGGGGTGGTTAAAACATCCTTGTGGGCTCAGTGGGTATCTCTAATGAAGCTAAAAAAGTTGAGCTTGTGGGGAGTTATTAAACCACCTGATTGTAGCTAGAACTAGCGGAACTTGCTGAAAATAAGAGAGAACTATAAAAGTCTGTTTTCTTATAAAGATAGTGATTTCTTATTTTCTGAAAATAAGAGAGAACTATAAAAGTCTGTTTTCTTATAAAGATAGTGATTTCTTATTTTGGTTTAATCCTTGGCTACAAGGGGTAGCAATTTGAGACAAATTTCTTAAGATTAGTGTATATGATTCTGATGTTTCAAAATGGGAAAAAAAAAATAGAGATGTGTAGAGACGGGGCAGAGGGCAACTGCCAAATCTTATAGACTTGGTTACAGATCAGGCATAGGCAGCTATTAAGAGTGTAACTATTGATGAAACAAAGATGGATGCTACCACCTGGAAGCCCACCACCTCGGGGATTTTCTCCAAAAAGAGTGCCCAACAATGGTTTTGAAAGAAATCCCCACTAGTAACTTGGAGTAATCTTCTATGGGGAACGGTCCATACTCCTAGACATAGTTTCATTGTCTATTTGGCAATTCCAATAGAGTAGCAGTGAAAGCAAAACTCATAAAATGGGGTTTAGTGGCGGATGATGTTTTTGGTTTGTATTCATTGTGCTCTGAACAGGTGGATTGTATACTCTTTAATTTTTCAGTTACTTGTAGAATGTGGCAGGAGATACTGAGATGAGGCCATATTACGAGAAATCCCTGTACCTGGAGAAGAAATTAGCTGGTTTTCTAGAAAGACAGAGAAAAGCCTTCACAGCCAACTATGCAGGGGACAAAAGGAGAGAATTTTGAGTGTAATCGAGTTATGAATCATATTGTAAATTGTGCTAGAGATAGATTTAGTGAGGTGGGTCACTTATATATAATGGTTCATATAATCACTTTTTGAATACTTGTAATGGTTACACAGACTTTTTGACTGTTAGATTGCTTGTTAGGAAAGTGACGATGTTAATGGAATATTTTGCTAGGGTTTTGTACACAGCAGATTGCATAGGAATGGCTTTCTTGTTTTGTTATTCAGTTGTATGCATCTCTTTTGGACAATAAAAGTAACTATTCACAACGAAGACAGAAGGAGATGGGGGGATATGACCCCATCTGTCCTATTCGCTTCATCACCCAGCTGCCCTATTGAACAATAAACAACACACACTAGTTCACGGAGAGAAGAAAAAGCATGACTAAGCACCAAAGCACATATACTGAATCAGCATTTATTACAGCAATACAACTAAAAGCCAGAAATTAACAGCTTTTCATCAAATTGGCTGTTTACAAGTATCATACAAGTCTGAAGGCACCAGGCTTAATGTCAAGAAGGAAAACAAGTTCCAGAATCGAAAAAACACATGCGTTCTTGTTCCCATGGAAACCCAGTTTTACTTAAAAGAGTTGAATCACAACTATTATTTGGCAGTACTTGAAGTTGCCTCAAAGAAACTTCCTGTAAGGCCTGCCTGCTTCTTCATCTTGCAAATGCTGTTATCACAAATCAAATGCAAAGAAATAATAAATCAAGTGAATTCCAAGAAACAAACTGTTTTCCAGTTTCTATGTAGCACTCAATCAATTATTGTTGGTGACTAATCATATGTACCAAACAAAACCATACAAAAAAAAAGTTCACCAGATAACTGCGTAAAAACAAAGGATGCATGGTGGGAAGAAAAATCATTTAACAAAAAAGAATCCCCCGGAAATTTCAATAAATTACAGCAGCAATCAACAAAAATGAAGACTAAATAACAAACTATCATGTTTTGGCCCTGATCAAAGTGAATGTAACTTAGCACTCTACATCTGGAGCCTGTTCATTTTTTTATGTTTTAAGATTATTTGTTAACGTGTGTGCGTGTGTTTCTTTTGCTAATTATATAACCCATGCACCATTAACATCTTTATTCTTTAAAAAACAACAAACTATTGTTACACAGTAATGTTCACTTCTTGGCATATAAATTCATCATATGTTTTCTAGAAGAACAAAATTTCCTGTCAGTTAAATGTAGCTAAAGCAGGTCAAAGTTTGTAGGATAACAAGATGAACATTAGCGTTCACTTTGCTATAGTAAGAAGGTGGAGGTGCACTACATCAGCAAAAGTATACATGTCAGCTTGCAACAAGATATTGGTTTGGATCATGCGACAACAAGATATTGGTTTGGATTATGTGAAAATCCACTAAACTCAAAACAAAGATATGTTACCGACAACCTAACTTTGTAGCAATTGAAAATAACCTTCATTTCCTCAAAAAAAAAACACTTCATTGATAGATTCATGTATTTTCAGCAAAGAAGCCACTTTAGAGAAACATCTCATCTCATCAATAGCTACTAAACTCAGATAGGTGAGAAAATTAAAACTTTAATAATCTCAATGGTGGCCCCACTCATAAAACCACATTGAAAACAGCCAGCAGAATTTTTATCAGTGACCAAACTTACAACACCCGTGACCATTGTTTAAGGCAGAAAAACATGTAAACGCAATGAAAGTAGAACAAAGGCCAATTCAGATGACGGATGGGCAAGGACCAAAAATACGACATGCTTTAATGGAAATTTATCCAACCAAAAAAACATAATTGAAAGAGCAATGAAGTCAAGAACTTCATATTTTCAAAGGAACTTAACTTCCTTGGTCCCATCACAAAGCAAGTTCAATCCTGTGATACTGCCTAACAGCACCAACCTGGACGCATGTCAGACTCAGAACATTTGTGTGTGCATTTCAGTTTGTGTGTTTGAAAAGCTTCAACCTGGACACATGTCAGAACATTCGTGTGTGTGTTTCTCTTTGCGTGCGTGTGTGTGTGCGTGCATGAGAGAGAGAGAGAGAGAGAGTCTTGGAGTATGGAGCATTATTAACATTTAACACCCATGACAAGCCTACATTAGTTACCATTAATGATCCTATAAAAGATCCAAAAAAGATATTAGTTTTCTTTATTTCATGACACATTTTACATGTTTGAAAATTTAAGATAAATCTTATACATAAACAAGTATCCTGCCTTAAGGAAGGCAGACAAAATGATAGCTACCATAGAAAATACAGAGAAGCAAGAACTCACAAAAACCGTGAGTCAGAAGCAAAGGTGGCTTTTCTATGTGAAGCATAATGCACATCTTTGACGTAAAATAACATGAAATCTATAAGAAACAAAACTACAATATAACAACAAACTAAAACATTAAAGAGAATCCAACACTTGTATACTTGTTGTAAGAAACAAAACTACTATAACATCACAAAACCAAAACATTAAAGAGAATCAAAACAATCATACACTTGTTATATTAAGGGAAAAAATATCTACATTATGGGAAAAATCTGTAGATTGACTGGTTTTACATTTCTGTTCTTCTCTTTCAGGACAAAAGAAAAGAAAACATAATTGAGATGGCTAGCATAACATTACCAACATCTATGCATCAATCAAAGAAAAAGTGATCACTACGACACAAGTTACAAGAATATCTATTACATCCCAGCAATAAAAGACACTGTTTTTATGAAAATACAGAAACTAAGTCCAAAGTTTATTGAGGGAACACTATGCAAGGAAGCAACTCAAGAAACAACCACGGTGATGAAGTGCCTAAAGTATGTCACGTCAACTTCCAACACAAACCTGCAAGTCTTTTTTCATCAAGAACCAACTAATCTCATTGCTTGTTAAAGACAACAAAGTTCATTGTAAAAGTAGTCGATGTAATTATTCCCCTACCAACAACAACTCACAAGGAACAAACCGTAACTTTCAAAATAACAGAGGCCAAACTATCTTATTCTCCAGCGGCCAAAAATATGAATTCTAAAGGGGTAGACCTCAAAGTTCAGTAATACAAGATTCTAACCAATCTTGAAATCCGTTGTGAAGAATGTCGAGACAAATTGAAATAATACGTCAAAGAATTTTTTTCCCAAATGTCTAAACTAAAAACTGTAGAGCACTCGGTCTCAAAAAATTTTCTTAACAGAAAGTGCTGGCTGTCCGAAGTATTTAATAACTTGGCATCCTTTAGATCTAATAGAATCCAAAATCATCTTGGACAGGACAAGCTAAAGCAGATTTAGAGCTTCTAAAGAGAAACGGGCCCCAATAGAAAGTAGAATCATCATTTCTAATTAGCACAAAATTGCCTCTTCTTGACTCTATACTCTACTCCGAACCCACAAAGAGAATTCAATCAAAATTGTCATGTAGAAACTTCATTACAAGACTGAATTAAAAAAAAAAGAGCACTTCTAACAAACACAAACCTCGTCTTTAACATGGAGAGTTTTTTCAACACAAATGGTACAACCATAGCAGACGGCATGAATCAAGCAGATATAACGCTAAATTAACAGCCATTAGGAAAGAACCCTTCTACGCTAGCGAACATAATTTCAAACAGATCGATCCAAATCAACAACCAAACAATTTTGACCTAAAAACTCATGGAACAAACGGATGATAATGCAGGAAGAGAGAGAGAGAGAGAGAGAGAGAGAGAGATTTACGAATTCTTTGACGATGCCCCTATAGACGACGATGGGGACGACGACGCCGAAGATACCAACGAGGGCCAAGTTGCGACGAGTCCATCGGAAGTTGTGCTCCAGATTCTCTCTTGCTGTGCTCCAATCCTCTATGAACCTGTTCTTGTTTGTCTCCATTCCTCCCCCCATTTTCTCTCTCTCGCTCTCTCTCTCTCTCGAGATGATCAGTGTTAGCTGATTACTGTGACTGGCCCTACTTCCCTTTTGCCTTCTATCGTTGGTTTTGTTGGTGAACTGGTGAGGCGGGCTGTTTGGACGCAAGGTTTATGCCACTTTTAACTTGTTTGGTGTTTCTCTACCACTTTGTTTGAATTAGCATACACAAGCCCAAGCCTCAGCTAAAATACCGAATACATGAATGCAGGGGCGGAGCCTGGTGGAGTCAAGTGTGGGGGCCGATCCCACCGGTGTTAGATGGTATCCCATACCTCCCTCCTTCTGCCCCCACAAACCATAAGTCATCTGCTACTCCCTATTGCAATTCCTTCAAAACAGCCATAGAAAAGAAAATAAGACAAGTGAGACTGCGATATTTTGTTCAATTTTGAAAGCAGGACGAAACGATGTCATTTATTTTAAAAAAAAGTCTTTCACGAATGACAAGTCGTTCGCGGAAAACAAAATTGATTTTAAATTATAGAAACAACACAGAAGCTGCTCCCCATTTCACTCACTCTCTCTGTTCGACTCTTCTCTTCTGGTAGCAAAACGCAAAAACAGACCAGCTCCACCTCCACTGCGACTTGCCACTGTCGTTCACCGCCTTCTTTTCGTCGTCTGCCATCTTCTGCTGCCATGGATAAGTCGAACTCTTTCAACTCTTCTTTGTCTTACTTTTTCTTTTGATATCAACTAACTTAGTTTGTTGTTTGTGAAGTTTTGATAACATAATTTCTGTTGTGAACTTGTGATTTAGTAAATTTTGTTATTGAGTTGAAATTTGGGTTGAGTTTTATCCATATGAGTCAAATTTTAGATTTAATTTTTTTCTATTTTTTGGTAGGTTTGTTAATTGGGTAGTGCCGTAGTGATTGGATTTTGGAGGGATTGAATTTGTTTGCTCCATGTTGGTAAGTTTGCTCCTTTCTGCTTCTTTTTTAAAACAATTTTCCTAGTTTTAGTTAATTAGTGTTTGTTAATTGTTAGCTTTTTAGGTTGAATTGTTTGGATTGTTGATTAGATTGAATTAGGTTTGTAAATTAGTTATTAGTTGAATTGTTGAGAATGGCTGAATAATAGCTTGGTGGTATTTATTGAGAGAGATATATTTACAACTATTGATAAAGAGCTCATTTTGAATCATTTTCAAAATATGGATAGTCATAAAAATCAGTTATCTCATGCCACAAATAGGAATGTAGTTTAATTTGTACTCTTTTTTATGTTAAACTGTCAACAATGTAATTTTTTCGTATCTTATATATATCAGTATGCTTTTTGTTGCCAAAAATTTAATTCTAGTCAATTCTGTTATGCCCCCACGTCCCACAATCATGGCTCTGCCACTGTATGAATGAGTAAATTATGCAAGTTGCCACCAACTTTTTTATTTTAACAAATAAAAAAAAGTTGAAAATTTATCTTAAAAAAGCCACCACTCTAAAACATATTTTCAAAATTTCCAGAATTAACTTTGATAAAACTCATTTTCTCATCTCAAATTCTCGTCAATTCTCTCTCTCTCTCTCTCTCTCTCTCTCTCGGTTTCTCTCTCACACTCAATTTCTCTTTCTCTCCATTGTTTTCTCTTCTCGACTATACATAAATTGATGCGAGAACAAGGTCGACGACGAATGAGAAATCGATATAGAGAACCTTCAATCAAGAGCAAAACAGATTTTGAAGTTGACATCATCAGTTTTGTCGATGAAGAACGAGATCGCGATGGTGATCATTGTTGATGATAAAGGGAAGGTGATCAATGGAAAATGAGATAAATTAAAGATTGTTTGGAGAACTTTCAATCCTTCGAATTGCATTGTCGTCAATGTTGTTGACGAGGAGAGGAGAGACAACATCGGTTCATGCGAAGGCTTCTTTTTTACGAAAATTATGTAGTCAGTATTCAATGTTCTAAAACATCAGAAGATTGATTATATTCCTATTCTTCTTTGCCTCCATTCCTCACCCCCATCATTCTCCTTCTTCCTTTATCTCTCTTTTTCAGTCTCACTTAGGTTATATTCCTCCCTTAGGTGCCACACACATAGAGCTTAGTAATCTATACCAATAAGAACCAACCTCAACCACCATCAAAACTAGGGCTGTTAATTTATGACACGATAATACGACTTTGTGAGATGACACAATTGACACGAATTCAATTTTTGAAATGTTTATGTCTTGTATAATGATTCGTGATATATAAATGGTATGATACAATTACAACATAATAACATGAATAAATACCTCTAATCAAAACTCCACAAAATGCAATTACCATTAAGTATGTACCAATCGCCAAAGTCAGCTTGTCAAATCCCAATAAAACCTCAAATCAACACTACATCAATGCCCATTCGAAACTCCCAAATCAACATTGCATCAACACCAATTGCACGTTTGTAAACCCCAAATCAACAGTGCATAACTATGGTTTTGCTTAAATTGACAAATTGCATATATGTTTCAAAGCATGTTTATGTCAGTGCAATAATTTTAACATATGACACAATAAAAAAATCAAATTTGTGTATTGAAATTATAAGTTTGAAACTTCTTTTTTCCTTTTTTCATTTAAATAAGCCTTATAGCTATCAATTTTAATAATTGTCCTATATTTTTTAATCATATTTTAAAAATTTTAGTAGAATTAGAACATATACAAATACAAATATAAGAAAAAGGGACCTATAGGTACTATGACCGAATATTATTTTTAACCTCTGAATATATGAGCCATTAGGAATTAAATTGAATTTATGGGCAAATAAGATAAGGAAAGTATAGTTGAGGGGCTTTCCAAGGCAAACAATGACAATTCTAATATCACTGACAAGTAAGATTAGCATTACCCTACCCCTAAAAC
>CAODLS010809560.1:0-11243 GCA_948243855.1 Flueggea neowawraea | reverse complement strand
GAACCCATTAGCAGTAACAATCAAAGGATGGTTATGATCCTTTTCAAATCTCGTAACAACCCATTTTCCAGTCTTCTCCATTTTAACTAATATGGTTGCCTTGCAACCTTCTCTTGCACTTGACCGTGGCTTCTTATCTGGCCCAACTGCGCTCTTTTGATTAGGAGAAAACCCCTGTTTGTTACAACCAAGCCGCCGAGCAAGAGTTCTACCATCAATCCCCGAACGACGACGTTGCATAACACGTACAACAAATCCTACTCGTCTAGCATACTCTATATAGAATTTCCTGGCTGCGTCTTCAGAATCGAATTCCATACCCACAGATGGTTCTACAATTGGCCCTTCTTCTACTGTACACGTCTTTTCCTCAACAGAACTATCAGCTGCCTCGACTTCCTTGTCCAAATCCACTGTCAAAAAAGATCATATGAACAATTTTAGTTTCTCAATCCATCTCCAAAAATCATAAATGTACCCCATCCAATCAATGCAATTCACAACCTCAATTTCTAAGTAAAACCCTCGTCACTAAAATGACATAAAAGTTTACATTCAAAGATCCCATTTTTAAAAAGCCCGAATCTAATCCGAGGTTTAAATTCAAATTCTTAAATTGAGCAGATTGGGGAGAAAAAAAATCTAGTCTTCCAATTGAAACCCAGCTATATACATTCTTCAAGATTTTGAAAGAAACTTCACAAATTAGAATATAACAAAAATACATAAAACCAAAATTCCACCATATCCCTGAACCAAAAACCCTCCAAAAGAAAACCAACTTAGTTCCCACCGAGAAAATTTTTGTTCGTTTAATATACCATTCAATCACAATGAAGAAACCATTGAAACACAAGCCCACCATCATGCTTTTCACTACTAACCCCGTTGCCCCCTCTCTTCTAAGTCCAAATCATTTTTTTTTTGTGGGTAGACTTTAGTTCTGAGGAACATAAAGATACCAATAACAAAATTCAAACCAAAGACGAATAGAGAAAACGAAATTACCAGACTGGGCACTAACAATTACAAGATAAGCATACACACAAAGGAGACATAAAAACCAAAGCTTTGGAACAAAATAAACAGCAAAGGAGGTTTCCTCATGGCAAATAGAAACGAACTTACTAATGAACCACCCAAGAAGAGCCGAGACATCCAAATTTGATTTGAGAAGCGATCTTCTCGTTTAAAGCGCCGGGCTCAACTAGATTAACTCAAATAAAATAAAAATCACAACATGAGTTTCGCTTCTCTGTAATCCCCTCAGACCCTCAAATTCTTATCTCCTCCACTTCTAAAACGAGGCCTCGGACAATATTTAGTTATATGTGGGCCCAAAACTCAATTCCCACGTGGCAGTTTCGTATTGATATAGCTTAAGACTTTCGTACCGTCAAACATGGAGTTACATGTACGGGATCTTACCTCAACTGTACCCTTTGGTTTTCCAGCTCTGAGCTCTCTCACTGTGTCCCCCCCCCCCCTCCTTCTCTTCCTCTCACTTCCCACCAAAAGCTTCCAAACACAAATCTCTTCTTCTGTCTGGTTCTTGCAAGGAGGAAAGAGGCTGTTTTGACTTGAGTTCATTGTCAAAGTGAGTCTTTCTGTACTTTCACTGCCGCATAATTCACTCATTTATATGTTTATTCTTGTTGCTAAATTTCGTGTCGTTGGCTTCTTTCGCTGGAAAACTGATTTGGGATTGTTTGGCTTCGTGGAACCATCTAGAAATTAGGCAACTTTTTTCTGAATTATTGTGTTGTTCAAATCGAAAAGGCACAATTTTTCTTGGTCAGGTATGTGAACAAAGATTTAATAATGAAATGATTTCTTAATGTATAAGGGTAAGGCAATAGCCTTGAGAAAATGTGAAAAAGATGGAAGCTCCATTAAAAAATCAACAGCCACATCATCCCCACTTTCTTTTGTGCTAATACCTTCATATTATCATGTACACTCCCCATTTACTCCTAAAGAGAGTTTAAATGTATAAAAGTATTTCTCTCGTTCTAATATTTTAAATACACTTTTATTTTAAATATCTCAAAATATAATTATATTTTTTATTCTATTAATTATTACGAAAATTATATTATTATTATAATTAAACAGGTGATTCAGGTTATTATTCTTTATTTATTAGTTTATATCACGTTTTGACGACGATTCAATATCGGTTCAGCGGTCACCACTATTTTCGTATATATGAAATCTCTATGAAATTCTATTCTCGCCTTTGTCAACACTGTTGGAAATAAAAAAAATTGAAACCAAGATGAAACCTATATGAAACTCCATTTCCGCCTTTTTTGACACTATTAGAAATATAAAAAAAATGAAACCAATATGGAACCTATATGAAACTCTATTTCCTCCTTTGTCGACACTGTTGACTATAAAAAAAAGTGAAACTAAGGTGAAACCTAAATGAAACTCTATTCTCACCTTTGTCAATACTATTGTCAACAAGGGCATGTACTAAACTGAACGACAACAACGATGATTTAAAATTCGTTGGAGACAAAAGTGGCGCCTAAAGATGATACTACATATTTCACTCAACAATTGTTGCTCACGTTCAGCGATGACTTTGACATAAATGGCCTGCTTTCTGGAGGCGATTTTGAAAGGTGGGGGGCATGTTAGGTTTACAAGATCGACTCACTAACAATGATGCGACTCTTATACGAAATCAATGCACGACAGCTCAACGAGTTCATGAACGACACCTTTATTGACCACACTTATGAAGAGTGGTTGTCTATATGAATATATTCAAAATCCTAATTGATGTTGTTTCCTATATTTTAGGTATCACTATCCAAATATATCTCTAATTTGAGCACGTTTCATCTGATTAGATGGTTTCATTTGGCTAGTTTTGCAATCTTTTCATTCTTGTTTTGGGTATATGTGCATTATTTTTAAAGTGATTAGTTGTAAAATATGATTATATTTGGTGGTTATTAACTAAAATCGAGAAATATTGGCCAACTTTGCAACCCATCCAGAATCGGTGCAACATGTCCACAAATAAACACGTGTCATGAAATGATTTGCTTTACGCCACAATCTCACAGTAATTCTGATCCACATTATCACTCCTCCACCAAAGCCGGAAAATCGCCGCTGAAACTCTCTTGCTCTTCCTCTCGAAGCTCAAGCTCCGATCTTCAATCACAAGTAAGTTATAATTTTTTTAAACTCTAATTTTTACCCATTAATTTAAATATCCAGCTTGTTATGGGTCTTTTTTGTGGTCGGCTTAATGTGAATGGGAATTGTGGATTAACACTGAATACACCAATTTATGTTTGTGGGTTTTGTTCATTTGCTCTATTTAGCTCTGTTCATTTGCTGTTGATATTAATGATTTTAGGGGTCTATTCGTCTGTGTTTGGGGGTTTTTAGCTATTGGGTTCTTTATCATGATTCGGATGAAATGCTTTTCGGTTCTGTTTCACTTGGAATGCTGCTATATATCCACATTTTGTGCAGTTATTTGGTTTTTTGATTACTTGTGTGTGTTTAATAGCTTGGAAGTTTTTGTTTTTGGTTTGTTTTCTTATTTTTTTCCTCTTATTTCTTCTTGGAAACCCGATAAAAGAGAAAGGGGTGTTTAAACTCAAATTGTATTTTTTTTTTTCGGTTTTGCTGATTTTGAATGGACATTCTTTGAACAGGATCTTTCTTTTCATGGCGAGTGTGTTTGTGTTTTTACACTAAATGATTTTTTGGGATTCTTTTTCTCTAATTAGTATACGAATCAATGTTAAAGATCCAATCTTTTCATTTAATTGAATGGTTCTTCTAGTTGATGATAGATTGATTTTGTGCGGCAGTGAATTTAGATGAGGAGGTGGAATTAGTAGAGAGCTCTGTTGGAAGGGAGTTGTCACTTGCCAGTGCAGGAAGGTGATACAGTTGTAGAACCACACGAGGGAATGGAATTTGAGTCAGAAGATGCTGCAAAGATATTTTATGATGAATATGCCAGGAAGATAGGATTTGTCATGCGAGTGATGTCTTGCCGTCGTTCTGAAAGAGACGGCAGAATTCTTGCTCGTCGACTTGGGTGTAATAAGGAGGGTTATTGTGTTTGCATAAGAGGCAAATAAAGAATGTGCGAAAGCCACGGCCTAGTACAAGAGAAGGTTGCAAAGCAATGATTCATGTCAAGCTAGATAAGTCTGGAAAATGGGTGATAACAAAATTTGTAAAGGACCATAATCATCCACTTATAGTGGCGCCACGTGAAGCTCGACAAACTTTGGTAATTTTCCTCTTTTTTATCTTATCAGAATGCATCTTTGATATCTTTTCTCACAATTGTCTAACTTGAACACCAAATGAACTAAATTAGAAACTAGAATCAAGAAAGTAGAGCAAAGCAAACTAAATACTAAAGTAAAATGTCTTAGCATTCTGTATAATACATGTGTCCTGCAGTTTTTATCTTGTTCTGAAATTATCATTTTCTTTGTTGCATCTGCTAAATGTTCTCGCCGTGAGTTCTGGATAGTGGATACAAAACTTGGTCTAAGCTATGCCTTCTTTTTCTTGTTTGTTTAGGATGAAAAGGACAAGAAAATTCAAGAATTAACTGCAGAGTTGCGGAATAAGAAGCGGTTATGTGCAACATATCAAGAACAACTAACTGCATTTATGAAAATTGTCGAAGAGCATAGTGAGCAACTATCCAAGAAAGTTCAAAAAGTGATAAAAAATCTCAAGGAATTTGAGTCCATAGACCAGGAGCTTCTGAAGAGTAGATAGTCTTAACATTCAAAGGTAAGTGATGCGTTCTGTGATGTTATACAGCAGGAGCATTTCAACTTCGGAGTGAAAACTGAAAATACCCTGTACCTCTTCTGACTTTTATTTCTTAACCTTTAGATAGTCTTTAGAGTAGATTATAGTCATAATTGATATACTAGTAATTGTTATTGTATCTGTCTAATGAATGTAAATTGAAAATTTTCATCGCATTTGAGTTTCAACATGAGCTTTTTGACCCATCACTAACACTTGTCCAAAGCTCTAGATGTAGTCTCGTAGATACTCATGCACTGTTTATGAAATCACATAAACGCATGTTGTTTATGAAATAAGGGGAGCCTTGTCAGCTAATGTCTAAATTACAAATTCTAACTAGCAACAGCTTCGTCGGTGTGTTATGGATCCAGTTTACGGGTGTCATTACCGAGGTGCAGGATGGTTGGCTTTCGATGCAAATTTATTTTGTCTACAAAGTTATGTTGATCTTGCCTTGTCAGCAAGGATTAAATTTTTGACAGAAAATATTTAGGAAGATGTCTTTCACGTTTAACAAATGTCATATGCCATGTACCATATTCCTTATGAAGCTTCGTGACCTACAATTTGATTTAACAGGGACTTCACTGAGGTCATAATGATTCCCCATTGCTCAAGTTTTGTTGCAGCATCACTTCAGGAATTGAAGCTCTTGGTTCTTGTGTTAAGATGGATCGCTATTATTTCTTCTCTGATTATTTTTTTTTTCTTGATTTTTCGTCTCATCCAAAGAAATAGAACTTTATAGACGACCTGTTGCTCATCAATAGTACGAGTATTTATTTCATGACCTTGCTCAGGCCATTGGGAGAGCCTAACGTTATGACTCGTTAGTCGTGATCACGCAGGATGTGCGAGATACTTGCTGGTGGATGAAAATCTCGGGTAGCGGGGCAGCGGAAGGTGCGAATATGTATCGCAGGTGTTGTGTCTATCATGAGTTAAACATGCGGATCCAATTAAGTTTGAAAAACTTGTCGTTGGTCTAAGACTTGACTATGAAGGATGATGTACCATCCTGGGCACTACACTGGTCGGGAGCTGTCTCCGCTCCCCTGATGAGCCCAAGGGAGGGCGAAACCAGTAAGCATCGAGACAGATCAACGCTTAACCTCGAGAGTGCGGGAGTCTCGGGGTGCCGCATAGGGTAGTCCCTGCACCAAGACTCTGACCTCGTGACAAAGGGGTATTAGAGCTGTTCGTGTGTACGTTGCATTGCCCTTGCGATTCCGGACGAACAAGCGGAAGAGCTCACGTTACTCTCACACCCTAAGCAACTCGGGGGTGGTCGCAAGTGGGTCCTCAACACAATGAGGAAAAGCGGGCAATAAGCTGCAGTGATACTTCATTAAGCGCTCACGCCCACACAAGGCGGGTCTAACACACTCACAGACGAGCTCACGCAACACTCGCACCCTTTTGCCACCTGAGGGTGTTCGCAAGTGGGTGTCCCTGTTGGAGAAGAGGAAGATGAGTATGCAGGGTAGTTGCACACGGATCCGGGCTAATCTTCGAATGTTAAGAGTTCCCCACACGAGGACGTGTATGAATTGAGTAGGAGAGAATATCACGACCCGTTAGTCGTGAACACGCAGGATGCACGAGATATTTGTTGGTTGATGAAAACCTCAGGTAGCGGGGCAACAGAAGATGTGAGTACGTGTCACAGTTGTTACGTCTATCTTTAGTTAAGCATGCAAACCTAATTAAGTTTGGGGAGTTTGTCGCTAGTCTAAGACTTAAATATGAAGGATGGCGTATTATCCTGGGTACCACACTAGTCGGGAGATGTCCCCACTTCCCTGATGAGTCCAAGGGAGGGCGAAACCAATGAGCATCGAGACTGATCAAGACTTAACCTCGGGAGTGCGGGAGTCCCAGGGTGCCACACGGTGTAGTCCCTACGCCAAGACTCTGATCCCGTAACACTAAGCTGCCTTCTAATAACGCAACTTCCAATTTTATGCCAACCATTGTTCGATTCTCCCCTTATCTTAATTCAAGATAAATCTAAGTCTATATAGCAGCTGAAATTCGCTCCTGATTATCTCATGCAGCATTGGAAAAAAAAAAATCTTGTAAAAGCAACCCACCCATTTGCATAAAATCTTAATTTGGATAGATACAAAGTGGCATTTGATTTCAAATGTTGAGTTCATTCATCATACAATAGGAGACACCGGGAAGGAATACCTCAGGTTCAATTGTTTCAGCTATAATATTTGCTACAACTTACACTGCTGAATCCTTTTTCTCCCTCCAAATTGCATGCACTTCATCAGTTCGGAATCTCTGAGTGAATGTAGATTCTTCCAATGGAGTTGTAGTCCTGTGAGCGAAAGCAAGGAGACCAGTATATGCAATCATCGCTCCATTGTCAATGCAATACCGATCATCAGTTGCATACAGTGTTCCACCTCGTTCTGCGCACATCGTTCTCATCATCTCTTGCAAACGCTCGTTGCAACCAACTCCGCCAACGATAAGAACGTCTTTCTTGTCGCAATGCGCCATAGCCCTTTCTGTTATTTCCACCAGCATAGCGAAAACTGTTTCCTACATCATATTACAGCATTTGAGGTGAGTATAATAGCTTTTTTTTTTCTCAATGCTACTTTTATAATAATGAATAAACAGAACTTACCTGCAAGGAATAGCACAAATCTGCAGGACTACACTCGTTATTTTTAAGCTTCTCCTCCGTAGTAGCTTCTATGGAGCTTAAAATTCCACTAAAAGAAACATCCATTCCTTTGACCACATAAGGTAGGTCTATAAATTTCTCTCCTTTCTTGGCAAGCTGGTCAATAATTGTATCAAGTGAAAACAGAAGCAGTTAGTATTTGTAACATAATTTAAGTACTGAAAGTAGCAACTACAGTTGCAAGACATAATGTTAAGTTTACCCAATTATAAACGAAAAGGGAAAAGACAACAAACATGAAAATCAAGTGGAAAACTAAGGATTTAGATTTTAGAAAAGGGACAGTATAAAATAGGTTGGCAGTAACACCAAGAAGATCAAACTAAATGGAGAAAGCAGACCAAGAAGATAGTAGTAAACAAAATCTTTTTAAAAGCAGTTCTACCAACATCAATTGGTCATAATGCTTTTAACACTTCATACCACAGGTGTATTCTATTTTGGCATTTCCCTGAAGAAAATTTGTGTAACTCGATAATTTTTTATTAGTTGAAGCAGAAGGAAAAGGCTTCAGCAGATGTTGAACCTAAACCTACGCTTGTTTAAGTTTTATCAGTACAAACATTTGCATGATACTAAACTACATAAATCGAATAAAGCAAATGTTAATTCAAAGGAAACAAGTCAACAACAATCACATGAACAGAAACATGACGCAGGCCACTCATCTTGCAATACCTGCTCAATGTTATAACCAGGGGCTGGGTCATTTGAAAGTTGCAACACCCGAGCAAACTGATCCAAACAATTCCCAACAGCAATATCAATAGTTTCTCCAAAAATTCTGTACCGCCCTTCGCTGTAGGCAATAACTTGTGTATTCCCGCCACTGACATACAACACAACAGGATCATCTGCCCCAGTTACAATCCTACCCATCTCAATATGTGCAACACAATGATTAACTGCAACAATTGGCTTCTTCCACAGTTGCGAAAGAACCCGAACAACGACAGCTGATACCTGCAACGGTGCTCCCATGCCAGGGCCCTTGGTATAACAGAGGCAGTCTATGTCATCCGGGGTAATTTTTGCAGTCTCCAGCGCGGATTTAACCAATGGAAGAACATGTTGCAGATGATGTTGAGCAGTTTCGCGATGTAAGTGTGCCGGGGATTCGACAAGATGGTGCCATCTAATGTCACAACTCCAACACCAATCTTTTTAGCAGACCCCTCGAATCCTAAGGCTATCATTCTCCCCTGTAATTTCAGCAACAAAACCAAAGATACAAATTTACTTCACTTCAGTCCAGTGTTCCAATAAGTCAAAGAACCAACGAACCCACAGCGTGAATTAAGCCAAATTTCAGAAACCCAGTTTTCTATTTCTCTAAAAGCTGCAGTCTCTTTTATATTTAACCATAAAAGATTGGTACAAATGTACAGTTGTGAAACATGAATGTGTTAGTGTAGGATTATTACAAGCAAACTGTAAAGAAATGGAAGCGATAATAAGCGTACCTGAAGGCGGCTACAAGCAGGAGTTGAGGAGTTAACGGTCAGTTGCAGTTAGGGTTCTGTTCTTTCTGTTTTCGGGGGTTTTTTATGAAGTCATAAAAATTAGGCTAAATTTATTACCATAAAATATGAAAATATCATCAACTTTTAATTTTGTTTTAAAATAATTTGTCTTTTAAATTATTTCCACATTGGATTCAACTTTTATATGTATTATTATATGATATGTCAACAACTTTATTCATATTTACCAATGACACAATTGTTGATGACACAATTATTATAAACATCAAAATTGACGTTTATGATTTTTTTGTTATTTTAAGTAAATTTCATATATTTTTTAATTAATTTAGCCTAAAATCTATATTTCAAAGACAATGAGGACATTTTAATATTATATATATTTCTCTCCAGACTCCTAACAATTCCTCATGAATACTGGATTGTTTTTTTTTGTCTAAATCACACGATTTTTTGAATGAAGGCGGACACCTTTAAATCATAACCGCACCAGAATATGAGAAGTAACACACCACCTCAAATGCGTTTTGGACTTTGAATATTGGATTGTTGATGCACAAATAAGAGATTTTTTTTCAAACATCAACAACTTTTTCTTTTAATGGTAGTAATAACAGCAATTGATTTCATCTTTCATCCTCTTTTTATGAAAGAAAGACCTCAGTCACAGAAAAATTGTCTTCAAAGTTGATTTCTCCTTTTTCTGTCACAGATCCTGTGTTAAAAAATCTCAGCAGTTTCATTAACGGGCTACAGCAAGTCTAGTCTTAAAACAATAAATTAAAATCCAAGTAATAGTATTAAACATGAGAAATGAAATCCAACCGATTGTGAAATGGAGACGGCAGAAATGTTGAGAAAGAAGAAGAACAAAATGGTTTCAAGGCTATAGTACAAAGAAGAATCAAATCAAATGGAGACCTTTTTTTATCAATGGAAGACTGTTTACACCATCAGCACAACCGCACAAACATGGGATCAAGAAACTATACATCAAAACTCGCATTCTCCGACCCTCCATGAGCTCCAAAACAACGAGCATCATTTATACATCATATCCAAATGAATACTAACATTTTCACAAGTCATAACTAACTAAACACCTAAAAAACAACTACAGCAAAGTCAGCCATATGATATCTAAGCCATACATATGGGTGCGCCACGTGCTGAAGCATTCTGTACATCAATTCTTGATTTTGTACGTCAACCGTGAAAAGGAAAGAGTAAAGTTGCTGCGGTTATGTGCTACTTTGCTGTTCTTTGTTTTCCATCTCCCTCACACTATCTACTATGTGTTGGATCTTCTTTGATAGACTTGTGTTGTGCTCCTCAATTTGTTCGAAGATCAATTCCAAATGCCTTTTATAAGTTGCAGCTCTCTTTTTCTCAGTGGCCAGCTGTTGCGATAATTCTCGAATTTTATCATGTTCATTCTGCGCAGAGAAACCAGAAAAATCAATTGTCGCAGGGAAATAGCTATTAAAGAGGCAACAGGAAAAAACTAGTCAGCAACACCAATATACAGTACTGGAAGTTGCAAGATTTAGCAAATCACATGCTCTAAATATACTTGCTTAGAAAAGGCAAGCCTGATACATATATATAGTGTTTTAACATCATAAGTCTGTTTAACGAATTCAAAAACATCTGCAAATGATACCCAAAAATCAGAGATAATGAACTTGCCACTGAGTCAATAGAAACAATTTTCAAGCAGAAGGAATTACTGAAATTCTGAGTAATAAGAGCACATGAACTAACCGTGTATTGTTCATAAATGCAATCCCGTCGGCCTTTGCCAGGTGTGAGGGGATGAGTGTGCTCCTTGACAAACTTAGTAACAACCCATTTACCAGAACCTACTTTCCTCACCAAAATCATTGCCCTGCAACCAACCCTTGTCTCTGCCCTTTGTCTTATAATTTTTTCACGCTTATCAGGTGTTCTAAACCCTTCCTTATTACAGACCAGTGCCCGACCAATAGCAGATCCATCACGCCTTGAACGGGAGAGTTTGCTCACACGGATAATAAATCCTACCTGTGTAGCATACAAATTGTAAAATGCATGTGCGGCTGCTTCGGATTCAAACTCCTGTCCCACAAATGGCTCATCCGCCTGAACAGCTGCTGCAGCCGGAACTGCATTTAGAATTGTGATGATGGCATCCTTACCTAAAGACTCCTTATCATCATGATCATGCTGAAACTCTCCATCAGCAGAACTTCCCGCAA